>JAJHUR010084348.1:0-38476 GCA_027495735.1 Lutjanus campechanus
ATGTTAGGTGAAATACATTTTTTCAACAAAAATGCGTTTCGCTAAAGACTCCCAAAATATGAGAAAAGATCATCCTCTCTCTTTTTTGCTTGGTCCCCCTTTCAGAAAATTTCTGTTCCAATACACCAGTCAGATTTGCCTCCCGTTATGATGTCACAAAGGGCCTAGCTAGGTGACCATCCTGCCCACTGAATAGTGGTATAATGCCTGCCCTGTTTTCTGTTACTAACCATGACTTCTGACCTCTTCTGTCCTACAGCTACAGCTGATCCTGACCCGAAACCAGTTTCTCGAGTCCCTGTGACAACCGTCCACCTTCAACCAGCCGAGGAAAGGAAAGAGTGTTACTATAACTTGAATGTTGCAAACTTCTGCGACAACGTCTTGTCTCGAAACACGACCAAGCAGGAGTGCTGCTGCACGGTAGGCGCAGGCTGGGGGGACAACTGCGAAATCCACGCCTGTCCTGTACCAGGAAGAGGTACAGCAAGAGCCTGATATATCAGAATAAAATGGACCAAGATTATTCAGTGCATGTTATAATATTTTTAGTCTTCTTGCATCTTCTCTTTCACTAATGAAGTCACTCTTTATTTTCCAGATGATTATAACCAGTTGTGTCCTCATGGCAGTGGATTATTGCCCCGGCCTGTTTCCCCTACGCAGAGTCAGGGAGAACAGCGTCCTTACATAGGTACCCTCACTCTCAGACACACTCACTTATTTTATTGATATTCTTGAGCTTTTAAAATTTACTTTGGCACAGAAGGCCTACTTTATTTCCACCTGCATAAACTTTTAAAGCCAGATAGACAGACATAATCCCTCCCTACATTTACAAGGGTGTCTCTACAGCTAATGGGATACCTGCCCACTTACCTGACTAATTACTGTAACCACAGTGTGTCCTGACAGCTGCTTACGGGAATAAAGTGTTGACTGTTGTTACTTTCCATTTCACTTATGTAAGATGTGAATCTCTCTGTCCCCTCAGATGCAAACGAGTGTGAGATGTTTGGATCAGACATTTGTAAGAATGGACAGTGTTCAAATCTCTTTTCTACATATACCTGCTACTGTCGCTCTGGCTTCTACTATGACAACATCCGGCTTGAGTGTGTGGGTAAGAAATTTCACCTATTTTTTAACATTTAAAATCAACCATACAATAATAAGAGATCTTCTGGGATGGCATTTTATAGATATTTCATAAAATGAACCTGTACTCGAGATGATTGGTCACCAATGTCTCATGCAAGTGTTTTGGATGCTCTCATGAAGACCACATTTCCCATAAACCTTGTTGCATTCTGCCTGCATTTTGATTTTCCACCTCATCCACCCAATATCCTTAACCAGTATGCATCTCCAACAATATGTGTGTGCCTCTCCTTCTAAATTTTAGATTATGATGAGTGTGGATTTGGAAACGCCTGTGAGAACGGAGAGTGCGTGAACACGGCCGGGTCTTTCAACTGTTTCTGCAGCCCTCCGTTAGTCCTGGACAGCACACGGCGGCGCTGCATCAGCCTCAACACCACAGAAGGTGTGACAACATTTTAAATTGAAATTTTAAGTTTCGCAGTGGCATAGTTTTTACTTGTTTGCATTAATCATGTAGAGCTTAAAGGTCCTATATGCAGGATTTGTCTGTTGCTGTTTGTAAACACACCAGGAAGATATTTGATCTTTGAATCTCATTCCCAGTTTGTGAAATACCACAGTTTTGGGTTGGTAATGTGTCCTGAACACAGCAAAATAATGAGAAAATAAGAAAATACAGACAGAAGGCAGGGTCTCTGTAGATACAGACACCACCACACACTTATGCTGGGACTGACAGGGTTATATGAGTATATAAATTGTTAAAAAAATTAACAGGCAACATTTTTGATAATTGAGTAATTTACTGTAATTTAATTTTCAAGCAAAAATGAGTAACTGAAACTGAGGATTTGTTGCTTTTCTCAGAGATGTATCATTCAATATCTTTAGGTTTTTCATTGTTGTTCAGATAAACAAGGCAATTTAAATATGTAATTCAGCTCTGGAAATTTGTACTGGGCATTGTTTACTGTTTTCAGATACTTTATAGATTAAACAATTAATTGATGAACAGAATGAAAAATCATTAGTTAGCTCTTGTTCTTTTAGAACTTGCAGAGCTGGTTTATCTTTGACCCACCATACTTGGACAGAGAGGCTTTATTTTCCCTGGTGAGAAATTTGTTTTCTTAATCTGCACATGTTCATGGTCCACAAAAAAGCATACCAAAGCATGAAACAAATGTGGTGGACATTAGGGCTGCGACTTATGATTATTTTCATTATCAGTTAATCTGCCGATTATTTTTATTTTTTAATTGTTTAGCTTCTTTTGTCCAACCAACAGTTTGAAACCCAAACTCTTCATTTACTAGCATCAATGATGAAGAAACCAGGAAACTCTTACATGTTGTAAACTGGGACCAGCAAATGTTTGACATTATTGCTTAAAAAGGACTGACACAATTAATAAGTTATCAAAATAGTTGGCAACTAATTTTCGATCAACCAACTGTCTAGTCATTGACGCTCTAATGAACATAACAACAAGAATAGTGGAACAACAAAGTGTGCTCTGAGTTGAGAGTTTATGGATATCAAAAGTGTTGTGGTCAAATGGAAAACTTTATTGTCTATAATGAGATATTTGAATCTGTCAACCTGTTTAAGTGGAACAGGAGATGGGTTTCAGTCCAGTCCAGTCCAGAGTTGCACGCATGCACTGGAAGATTGTAATGGACCATTTGGATACATTCACTTTCCATTTCACTATCACAGGATGAGATTTGGGTTGTGTAGACAGCTGTATCTTGAGTTTATGTTTTTGTCTTCTCATTCTGTCTCCTAGAAACTGTGGAGTCCGATCATGATGTGCACATGGATATTTGCTGGCAGCGCCTGGAGGGGGACAACATGTGCGCAGAGCCCCTCCAGGGACGTAGGACTACATACACTGAATGCTGCTGCCTGTACGGCATTGCCTGGAGCGGACAGTGTGCCTTCTGTCCCAGGAGAGACTCTGGTGAGACACACTGTTTAATTACTCCTGTCTTTATATGAACAAATAAACTTTTATTAATATTTGCTCTGTGTGCTGCTGTATTCAGAGGACTACGCAATAATGTGCAACCTGGCTCGGAGAGGAGGGTCAGACAGTCTGCGGGAGCGGACAGGATATGAGTACGGGATTGACGGGGCAGAGGATACTGCGGAGTCTTTTGCTCCTCCGTACTTTGACAGTTATGGCAACCCTGCGGGACCTTACGACATTCCTGAGAGTACTCATCTTTTCAACGACAACGACTACAGCATCCAACAGCCACCTCTCCGTGTCCCCATCTTACGACCACCAGAGCACCAGCCACAACCGGTGGATCCTTATTCTGGTGGGTATACTGTATGCATTCTTTATAGATGAGGACACACTGAGAGGGTTTTCATTACCGAGTTGCTGATTGATTGGAGCATTTATACAGAATATACAGCATACTATGAGCTGTAATGCAGTGGTAAATAAAATGCGAGCTTCAGTAAACTGTCGATCATAATCACTAATATTTGTTGCCTAATGACAGCTCAGAGCTGACCAATGATGGACAAAGTCATCAAAGTAATCAGTAGCAGTGGCATAATGGCAAATTACAACATTGTAAGTACAGTCTTTATTGAAGCAATGCTACATTTTGCTGCTTACCTTGATGAACCAACTCCTAATAACAATAGTGGATGCAAACAAGCATTCGTTTTAGTTGAAATTCAGTCAAAATTTGTGGTACATTTGGATGGAAACCTGGCTAGTAACAATGTGAGTGAGTTTCAGTTGTTTTGTAGCTGTAGCAGGAAGCTTTTTTAAGAAAAAAAAGCTCTAAGACCTCACTGTACACTACTCGGTCAGCAGCAAACAGCACACAAAGAAAGTTAGCTTGCTAGCTAGCTAGAACAGCTAGTGAACATAACGGAGCTTTTAGCAGCTGAAGAGCCTGGTATGTCCCTCAGGAGTTGTTGGAGACCGGAAACAGAGCCAAAGGAGAGTGAATTCTGGACTTAAATTTGCCTGAAAGATGGCCTGAAAGTCTGGATGAATGATAATGTTGCTCCTTAACTGTCATATGTGTAAATAAGCAAGTGTTTGCTAACAAGTTTAGCGATTAAACTTTTAAAGGGGATGCGTCAGTGTTGTGGTCTCAGCTTGTTTTCTTTGCCCCCAACTGGAGAAAGAAAATCCTTAATTGCAGGTTTAAGATGTAATGTTGTAGTTGGGTTAACAATTCCAATTACAGTTTTGCTGAAGGTTTAGCGCAGTATTTTATAAGTTTATCATATGTTACATGTTTCATATGCTGCAAAGTAATTGTGTGATCTCAGTGAGTGTGTATTGTTTTTTCATGTAGTTGCAACCATAGTAAAAATGAACAATATATTGTTTACTGTACTGTGTTTAATGTACTAAAAAAGAAACTTAGGTTTAGATGGATTTAACCTCCGCTAACTGAACTGGTTATGTACTCTTCAGGAACCCTCTGAGCACGTGCAGTTCTTGCATGAGGACTTAAACCGACATAGAGATTACCATGAGAATTCCCACCAGCTTGAGGACATGTATATACTGACTTCTGACTTCCTGGCAGAATATAGCAAATTAGACAACAATGCTCTTTTTAAAAATAACAGCATCACAAGATTTAAAAAAAAATATGTTTCCTTCCATTTCTCTGTGTCCAATCAGAGCGCTACGCTGGCTTTGAGGGTCTCCGAGCAGAGGAGTGTGGAATCCTGAACGGGTGTGAGAATGGCCGCTGTGTGCGTGTGCGGGAAGGGTACACCTGTGACTGCTTTGACGGTTATGAATTTGACCTGAGCAAGATGGCCTGTATAGGTGAGTTCTCTGCCGAGCATGTTATTACATCTTTCTCAGCAGACCACACACATTACGACTCCGTGTTCCAAGTAAAAATGTTCAGGGACTTCCTCGAATCAATAGCCAATCAATCACTTCATTTAATCAGGTTTTGAAATGTGGTGTTGAATCTCGAAATCAAACCCCAGTGAACTTTCCCTTCAGGTTGAAGCCACTTTAGAGCCAGGGCTTGGATTAATTTCAGTGAGGTAACTCGCACTGTATCATCAAGCTCAAGGAGAAGCTTTGAGTTTAACAACCTTGCATTAAGTTATATTTTATGGGAAACTAATGAAAACACTCCTCAGAAACCACCCTGTGTTACCCTTTGGTCTGAAATCCCCCAGTCACATGCTGCCAAGAGTGAGGAGGCCTTGAATCTCAGCCACTTGGTGTATTACATGAGATATTATATCTTTTTAAGTGTACAATGTTTGTTTTGTATGAAAGTGAGACTGTCTTGTTGTAATGAAATGCTATGATTATAATATTCTGTCTCCATACGAGCTTATCAGCCCCAAGGCCAGACGTTTTCCCAAGGAAAGTGATTGAATTCCAACCCTGTGGAAACATGTGGGAGCTGTGCAACTCGTGCCATGCCTCCTTTTGTAAATATCACCACTAGCAGAACATGACATAAACAGAAGGAGGGTCGTTTGAGATTGACTGCCATGAAATGACAATCAGACCTCCTGGGCTGAAAAAAGAGGAAAGAAAAATCACTTGAAGGCCAAAAGGAAACAAAATACGAAGAATTGTTAATTTTACCATCATTCTGAACAGTTCAGCGGTCGAGATTGAAGTTAACATCGTTTCCAGCAGACACGCAACATGACGGCATGTTCAAATTAAAGATATACAAGATGAGATATTATGCAACATATTGTTGGTGTTGAGTGGAAATCTTGTACCTCCAAATATGAACATTTGTGGAACGAATTGAAACATATTTGTTTACTGTTCACAAGATTGCATAACAACAAAAAATGTTTCAACAATCTCACCTCCAGCTCCATTTAAGTCATATCAAATGATCTCTATCAGCACATGGAGTTTGCTCAGTTGTCATGGAACTGTATGAGTGCAATGAGTATTGTCATAATCAGTGAATCTGCCAGTTATTTTCTCAGAAGTCTTGTTTTGTCTGTTCAACAGTTCAAAATACAAAAAAATTTCAAGTTACTATAATTTAATCAACTGCAAGACAAAAACAAGCAGCAAATCCTCACATTAGGAAGATGAAACCAGAGAATATTTGTAATTTTTGCAAGAAAAATGACAAAAAGACATTCTTTTGATCGATTAATCAATTAAAATTTCCATATTTTTCTGAGCCCACATTAGGACTTTTCTTTCATTTTAGTTTAACAGTTGAGTGTCAAAGTTTTTTTTTCAACTCCATCTGCTGAATGAAGGTCATGAGATATGATAGAAAGTGCCAGAACAGCTGCTAAATGAACCTTGAGTTGAGGTTGTATCATCAGCAGCTGTTTTCAAGGTCAAGAATGAACTTTGAAACTCAAAGAATGTAAGGAAGAAAGGAAAAAAGAAGAGAAGGAATGAAGGTAGGAAAGACAGAAGGAAAAAAGAACAGGATTAAGGAAGAGAAAAAAGAAGGGAGGAAGAAAAGAAGGGAGGAAGGAGGGAAGCAATTATGGAAGGAAAGAAGGGAGGAAGAGAGAGGAACAAGGAGGAAGAGATGAGGAGAAATTAAGTGAAATGGAAGAGAGGAAGGATAAAAGAAAGGAAAGACCGAAAGAAGGAAGAAAGGAAAAAAAGAACATGACAAAGTAAGGAAGGAAGAAAGCAAGGAATGATAGATAGAAAGAAGGGAGGGAGAAGGGAAGAAGTAAAGTTTAAGTGAAATGGATGGAAGGAAACAGAATGTGAAGGAGGAAGGAAGAAAGGAAGGCAGTGAGAGAAACGAGGATGGATGGAGAGAGGGTGTAAGAAGAGGGAGAAGCAAAATCAAAGTGAAGTGAAAGGAAAGAATAAGGGAGGGAGATTGAAAGGAAGCAAGAAATGAAGGGGGAGATAGAGGAAGAAAAATGTGAGGAGAAGCAAAATTTAAATTAAATTGAAGGAAGGAAGGAAAAACTTATGGAACAAAGATAGGAGGGAAAAATAAAGGAGGGAGGGAGAAGAACGAAGAAATCAGGAGAGAAAGGAACAAAGGTAAAAGGGGAGAGAGAAGAAGAAGGAGGGAAGGAAGGACAGAAGGAGGGTGAGAAGCAAAGTGAAATGGAAGGAAGGAGGGGTGGACTGATGGAAGGAAGGAAGAAGGAATGAATGAGGGAGGGAGAAAAGAAGGAACAAAGGAGGGATGGAAGGAAGGAAAGAGGGGAAGGAGTGAGAGGGGGAAGGAGAGAGAGAAAGGAGGACAGGAGAGAGAGAGAAAGTAAGAAGAGGGAGAAAGAGAGAGAGACAGAAAGGAATAAGTGTTTAAGTGAAATCAGAAGTCTGAATGACTTAAGCCTCCCAGTTTCCCGCCACTGAGCAGCAGATGTGTCCCAGGCAGCTGTTCCAGCTGTGTGAAATCTCCCTGCTGACTAACTCGTCACGTCTTCTTCTTCTTCTCCTGCAGACATAAACGAGTGTGAGGACATCAGCGACAAGGTGCCCTTGTGTCAGAACGGGAAGTGCACCAACACGGAGGGATCGTACAAGTGCACCTGTTTGCCGGGCTTTGTGGCGTCCGCCAAGCCACACAAATGCATCCCAGCGATCCCAGAGTCGGAGCTCGGGAAGACGGGAAACTGAGACAGTGACTTCTCCTGCTCCCACAAATGTCTCCTTACACCCCCTCTGCCCTTTTATTTCCCCAAAGGGCCTGGCACTAAACCTCCAACAGTAACGCTGAGACGTCCAAACTCGTTTCCCTGCACACACATACACACACAAACACACACACACACACACGCACTTACATTCAGCACAGAACACACTCAGATCCCCCTCACACACACACACACACACACACACACACACACTCAAGAGGACCAGGAATTGTGCAGTGAATGTATTACATGGGATTTAGTATTCACCAGATATCCATTTGCCTTAAAGGGATTTTGTGGACTGATCTTTTTTATTCAGTGACCCCCGGGCAATTTGATATGCAGATATATTTTCCACATGATTTTCTCTGTCACTTTTTATTTTGTTGTGTTATTTATTTCATTTACATTCAATGACGGGCCTCTGCAAACTAAGAAAACAACCGATTTTCAGAGGGCATACTTGATTGCTCTTGTTTTATTTGTCTCGCCAATTGACCTCAGAGACAGTGTGGGGAGATAATAAATGTCCTTTGAATGTCATAAGAAATCAGCCACTCATAAATCAGTTCGTGATTCACTGTCACCAATATTATCCCACTAGGTCTTTGTAATTAGCGTTGACCTTGGACTAAATGGACGCCAGGGCTGACAAACAAACTGTCAGAAATTCAAAGAGAACTTTTCCCACAACCGCCATCTCTATTCTTCAAGATAAACTGCGAGCTGAAGAATCTCTGGACCAAGAACTGGGAAGTCAACACACATCAAACTTACACATTAAAAACGTCAGCCTTCACCTGGACCTTGAAAGACTGTAGATGTATATGATGATCTATGTAATGTTTTGAAAAAGGTGCAATAGGTATAACCTGCCTTCTTCTGTTTGACACCCTTTTTTACGATCTTAAAAGGATAGTTTAAATTATTTGAAGTGTGGTTGTATGAGGTACTTGTCCATAGTCAGTGTATTAACTACAGAAGGTAGCTGTTGACAGGCCCCAGGTTTAGAGAAGCACACGAGTATGAGCACAGAAGCTAAGCAATATACAGCTATGGACAGGTTCCATAACAAAAATGTATTTTAGCCACTTTAAAAGTTTTGGTGTACGCTATATTTAGAATATCTTCGCAGCTTTACAAGCCAAATATCACTCTCCACTCAGTCTATTGGCGAAATCTGTAATTTTACCTCACAGAACACAGGAGTTGCTGTCTACCGCGGTCTCAATCTGTGACTGGTGTTTGAAAGGGTTAGTCCAGATTTGACAAAGTGACACAACATAAGCATGCTACGGTGGTAGACCAGCAACTCCTGTTCTGTGGGGAAAAATGACTGATTTTGCCAATTGAGTTTGGTTGAGAGACGCTCATTCTAATTTAGAGAACACTGGAGTTGTTGGTCTAGTGCCGCCTCAGTAAGTTAGTTGTTGTTGTTTTGGTGTCTGAAAGGGATAGTTCAGATTCCAGCAAAGTCACACAATGACACAAACATTCTAACAAATCGAGGCAGCGGTAGAAAAACAACTCGTGTTCTGTGAGGTAAAATTACTGATTTCACTGATGGGGTTTGGTTGAGCAAAAGACGGCGAAATTTGGTTTCCTGTCGGAAAAGGCTATCTGATGGCAAAGTAAAGTGGTGAAAATATTCTAAGTATAACATACACTTAAACTGACATAGATTTTTTTTAGGTGGGTCTCTTCTTTTAGCAGTTAAAATGACTTTTGTTGCTGACCCTGCCCACAGCAGTAAATTGCTTAGCTTTACTCCTCTCTGGTTCTCCAAATTGAGCGTGTGCCAACACAGATTATGGATAAGTACCTCATACCACGCAATTTCAAATAATCCAAACTGTCTCTTTAATGCCAGCAATGGTGTAAAAAACATGGACTCAGTTGCTGGTCCCATTTTTTTTTTCTTTTTAACAGTATTAACTTGTTTTATACTTATACTGTAAAAACTAAGACTTAATAAAGTTTAACGTTAGGTTCTGGCCTAACTTCTGAAATGACAGGAAGGTGAACAAGTTGAAATTATCCACAAGTATCACAGATTAAAAGATTGGTTTTATGTACCAGTGTCACACAGGCAAAATGATTTTTACATTCAACTGCAGTGCAATTGTATCCCAGCTCTCACATCAGACCATTCCCATGTGTGCATCTCTGAGTGCATGTAAAGACAAAGGCTTCGTTGGAGAGGTTTGGTATATTTTGTACAGATCTAGTACTATGTATTATTTTTGTTACATATTCTCTTAATGCATTATAGCACAACCAATATTTTGTTTGACATAAAGCATAAAATGTAAGAAAAATCTGGCATTATAGCTTTGTAGATTTATACATGTCTGTAAAAATGTTTTTTTAAAGCATATCTTTTAATGTATGAGGAGAGTGGCTGACACTGTACCAGAGGAACTGTGTGTATACCCTGCCCTGTGGAGCAGACAATGAAATATATTTTTTGGAAGTGGCAGCACTGTTCTGATCGCAGACATTTTGTCTCTTCAAGTTCATTACAAAGACAATGCTTTTGAAATGCAAGCACCGACTTCTGTGCATCACAACTTTATGGCTAAATATTAGTAATTGTGAACATTATTTCTTTTAGTGCTCATGTCATGAATGTATCATAGACAGCATCGGTCTACACATTTGGTTTCTGAACTCCCACTCATACCGTTTTGTCTTTTATATTCAGGTTCAAGAAACTAATGGCATTATCTGTTTAATGGACTCAACTTAAAAGTCTGATTCTAACTTTGGAGGATGACTGAAGTTGAGGACTTACGCCCCTCACATGCATTCATTCATAACCTGTAAACCTACAGTTGTACAAATGTTTCCACTTAAATGTCCACTGTACTCTCCTGTGCTGTTCAAATCATCGGCCGAACCGGACTGGACGTGTAACATTTAGGTCTAAGTTGGAATATTTAAAGCCTTTCAGAACCGCAAATAACTTGAGATAAATGTCTTGTTGTAAAGCTGTGGTCATTGGAAATATCATGCTCATTCATTTTGTTTACCTCTTGACTGTAATCACTATCAGTCATCAAAATAAAAACATAGAAAATATCAATCTCTTTGATTATTTACTTTGCAAAATGGCACACACACACACACACCTTGTATTTACCATGTATGTGGTCACATAGTCATTAGCTGACAAAAGAGTTTGTTATTTTGATTAAAACAAAAACTCTGTTAATTGTAGTTTGTAGCATAATACAAAGACAAGAGGTGTTTGGGTTTTTTTTCTTTTTGTTTTTTTTTTAACAGTGTGGTGCAGATATGTATATGGATCGCTGGCACTAGGCCTTGTAAATGGGATGTAAGTGGCCAGAGGTGTGTTATGAGCAGAGATGATAGAAATATGCATCCTTTACTTCAGTAAAAGTAGGAATATCACAATGTAAAAATTTTCTATTACAAGTAAAAGCTCCTTACTGGAATTTATTTTCGTAAAAGTGCAGAATTGTTACTATCAAATATACTTTAAGTAATCACAATGTTATTAGATAATTGAAGCATTATTTTGACATGTGTAAGGAGGATTTTAATGTTGCAGCCAGTGAAGGCAGAGCTAAACTGACCAAATTCATATGGTTACTCTTGGGTAGTAAAACTACTGCAAGATCTGAATCTGCTAAGTAGCTGTAACTGCCAAAATGCAATTGCTGTAGTTTCTTACCTCTTTAGAGTCTAGACTGTAAATAAGTCAGAATTAACAATGGTTTTTTTAAAAGATAAACAGAAAGGAAGAAATTTCAAAAGTTCAAAGTGTTTTATTTGCCACATGCACAGGGTAACACAGAATGATTCTGAGTAATGTATTATATCGTGTTATATGACAGACAACAATTATATAGTAGGCCTGATAATAACAGATTTTTAATAAATAAGGACAAAAAACAGCAAAAGAAATTAGCAGCACTAGCAGCAATTAAACTGACATTGTCATTAACATACAGCAAATATGCATAAGAAATAAATATATATAGCAGTAAGGACACAAGCACCAGTGTCAGAGACTGAAAATATGGGGAATAAGGACAATGAGAATAGTGTTAAATACTAAAATAGCCTATATGAATAGCATTGAGCAAAAGTGAGCATTGAGGTGATCAGGTGGTCAATGTGATCGTCTGAAAGAAAGAAAGAAAGAAAGAAAGAAAGAAAAGAAAGTGGCAGTATAATTACTTATTATACGATATCCCCCTCTAGTGGCCAAATATAACAGCATATCTCCGCTTTTCCAGTTTTTCCATATCGTTTTCCCATTGGTTACGAGAAGATATTCCCAAAGGATTCTGGGAAACTGTGTTTTCCGTGTTGCACCATGCCAACATAAATTATACAGTGGAATACACCTCCCAGAAACCACTGCGGTCCATACGTGTATCGTTACTGGAGCTACAACCTCTCTCTGGTGCTCTCGCTGTGTTGCTAATGTAAATCTTTGAATAATAAAACGGTAATTTGGGGCGATAGTGACCGCTAGCTGTTTGTTATCTCTAATTGTTTGAAATGCCGCCATTTTACGAGTGGATAGTCGCTTAAAAAGTAGCTAGCAAGCTAGGATAAGCTAGGATAAGTATGTTATTAATGAAAATGTCTTAACAGCTCGGCGACAATGTAACTATTAATGCCTGATAATTTGTGTGACATTCACTGTCAGCATCACCTGCTTGACATAACTTGCAGCAGTAAGAACTAATAGTGCTCCAGTGTTAAATCTAGTTATTATATATGCTAAATGTAGTTATTTGTCCAAGATAACAAAGCTACCCATCATCTAGATACAGAAAATCATTTATTAATTAGGTATTTTAACCATATGATTAGGTAATATTTACTAAGTATTAGACTTACCTGTCTTGGGAGGGGGCCTGGTCATTTTATTACAGGTTTTATATCCTAATGGCAAAGGAAGACAGTATAACACAATGGAAGAAAACAGGGGACTCCTCAACACTACGAAAAAGGAAAATGTTTCCCACCTCAGAAAAAACTCTATGCACCCCTGTGTCAAAGGACATAAACAGAACAACTGCTGGACACTTATCAGATGACACCCAGTCCTCAAATGGGACTTCAGCTCAGTGTGTCAATGACAGAGGACATGTCAGTAGTGAACCCCCAAGCAGGGTGCTGCTGATGCTGGTGGTGGGGCTGTCTTTCTCCACCCGCCTCTACAAGATCACAGAGCCCCCTCATGTGTGGTGAGTAGAAGTCAGCTACATGCATTCACGTATAATATCTTAGTGTGTCATTCTTTTTATCTGATGATGACTTGTTTTGGTGTTTCAGCTGGGATGAGACACACTTTGGAAAGATGGGAAGTTACTATATCAACAGGACCTTCTTCTTTGATGTCCATCCTCCTCTTGGAAAGGTGAGATGGCTGATTGTCCCTTTTGTTTGGGCTCATGTGTCTTAATGGAAACATCTTTAGTATGAATATTGATCTTTACTCTGTTGCAGATGCTGATAGGTCTCGCTGGTTACATGACTGGTTATGATGGCACCTTTCCTTTCGTAAAGCCGGGAGATAAATATGAACACCACAACTACTGGGGGATGAGAGGGGTATGTCACTTTTCACACTATAAAATGTGCTCTGTACTAGTTGATTAACAGTGCAATAGGGCTGCAAGTGATGAAAATGCTCATCAGCCCAAAGTGTTGTCTTCAGATGGTTTCTTTTGCCCAACCAACAATCCAAAACCCAAAGACACTTCATTCACGATAGCCTAAATGACAAAGAAAACTAGTACATTCTGTCATTTAAGAAGCTGAAATCTGCAAATGTTTGACATTTTCACTTGAAAAATGATTAAGATGATTAATTGATAATCAAAATAGTTGGCAACTAATTTCCTTTTTTATCGACTAATCATTTGCTCGACTCATCGTTGTACTGTAGCTCTATGCAATTTGAATATACACAGATAGTCTTAAGATGTGTTAAGACTGCTGATGTGTCTGTCCTGCCTCTTGTCTTACAGTTTTGTGCCGTGTTGGGCTCCTTTCTCCCAATCTTTGCCTACCTCATAGTGCTGGAGTTGTCTCAGTCCCACACTGCTGCTTTCATCACTGCCACCCTGCTCATATTTGGTGAGAAATCATCTAATTGTTTTAAACACTTGCACAAAACCATGTTAAAGGTGCAAAAAACATATTACTCTTGTGCATAACTCTTGATGGAACCTGCACACACTGTATACCTGTATATTTTGGCAGAAGAGAAGCAGCTATGTTCAAATTACTTAGTCATTTTCCATATTAGCCAATGTTTTCTTACTAACACCAATTTTGATAAATATGAAAAGTTAATTTTTTATTCGGTTTGTGAACATGCATAGATCTGTTTTTTGCCTCTTGAGCCCTGATGTGGGATCAGTAAAGTTTATCTTGTGTTATCATATCTGCCTCTTGAGCCCTGATGTGGGATCAGTAAAGTTTCTTGTGTTAACATATTTTCCTTCTTGTTACATATACTTAAGTACAATCAGCAATGTGAAAAAGTGTCATTCTTATTTTGTACTGAAATACTGATTTAAGTTAAAAAAAATCATTTATGTAATGCTCCCTGTTATTGTGTTTTGAAATCAGTGTGATGTGAGTGACATGTGGGCTTTCTGAGTCAGACTTGAGACGTATATGAGGTGTTTTGGTGGTTTGAGTGAGATTAAGAGCTTGGCCAAGATGCATGTTGGTAATGGCCACTGTATGAAGAGCTCTGAAAAGCGGCTTCAGTCTTGACAGATGCTTCTTAGGAAAAAGTGAAAGACAGTCATTCATTCACTGCAACAAAAGCTCAAGCAGAATGCATTTATCTTATTTTAAGGAGAATAAATCTGTGCTTAATCTCTCCCTCCTGACAGACACCGGCTGTATCACCATTTCCCAGTACATCCTATTAGACCCGATACTCATGTTCTTCATCATGGCTGCAGTGTTGAGCATGGTCAAGTTCAACCAGCAGAGATACAGGTAGGACACCACTAGAGCTTTTATTTTGTTTTTTTCTGTATTGTCTCATGTGATGTAGCAGTGAAACTCCAAGTTGATTCATCAATTAGTTGGTCAGCAGTAAGTTAATGCAGGAATGTTTTGATCATTAGTTGATAATTTCAGTAAGTTAATCATCAATTAAAGAGATAAAAACTCAAAAAATAAAAACTCAGTCATTATCTACTCACCCTCATGTCGATTGAGGGTCAAGTTTAATTTGTTAGTGCGCAAAACATTGCTAGAGTTTCACAGGAAAACAGTGTTGCAGAATCTCCCAAACAAACTAAGTGAATGGTGACCAGTTTTCAAGCGTTAAAAAAAACGCAGAATAAAAACATAAAATGCCTCCATACTGCTCGTCTGGTGTAATCCAAGTCTCCTAAAGTCCTGCCATGCCAAGTTGACTAAAAAAAATGTTATTTCCACCATGTTTTTAACCTAAATCTTCACTGTAGATCCTTAGCTTGGAGCCACGTTCATGTGCACATGCGCACTGCCTGAACTGGGTGTGTGTTGTGTGAAAGTGTACAAATGGCATGGCACGGGACTAAAAAACATTTTATGTTTTTATTCTGTTGTTTTTTTAACATTTGAAAACTGGTCACCATTCACTTCAACTGTTTGGGAAATTCTGCAACACTGTTTTCCTGTGAAAGAGGGTGAGTAGATAATGACTGAATTTTTCAAAATTTGTTCAAAAAATCTCACTTAGGGCTCTAATGTCTGTTTTTATTTAGGATGTTTTACTGACCAAAGATTAACTGATTACAAGAAAAAAACAATACATTAATCAATATGATAAAATAATTGCAGTTATAGTCCTAAAGCAATACCAGTCTTTCTTCCATCAAGAAAAAAATTTGCACAGAAGTGTCATTTTTCTAACCTAAAGTAGTAAATGCAGATTGTTCCCTGTCTGCTGTTGTTTTCAGGCCTTTTACTGCCTCCTGGTGGCTGTGGCTGGTACTGACTGGTGTAAACCTTGCTGGAGCATTAGGGGTGAAGTTTGTGGGTCTGTTTGTCATCCTGCTGGTGGGACTGAACACAGTGTGGGACCTCTGGAGACTTTTGGGAGACCTGAGCCTTTCACTGGTAAACAGCTGCACATATTTAATGGCACTGATAACTGATAGTTTTGATGAGTAATGCTTGAGTTTTGATTGATTGTGTTTTCTGGCTGCAGGTGGGAATCGCCAAGCACTTCCTGGCTCGGGTTGTTGGACTCATCCTGCTTCCTCTCCTCCTATACGTTACAATATTTGCAATCCACTTTGTTGTGTTACACAAAAGGTGCATCTGATTGTTATATTACAGATTACTGCTCATCTCATAGAATACTGTGTGATAACATCTGCTTAATTGTTTGGGTAATTTTGATTGTTTTCTCTCACCAGTGGACCTGGAGATGGCTTCTTCAGTTCAGCCTTTCAGTCCCGTTTAATCGGGAACAACTTACACAACGCATCCATGCCTGAGTGTGAGTCCCAAACACGTGTGAATAAAACCACATGAAACTGCAGCTGTGTTTACTAACACTAATAAGAAAATGGAAAAGGAGGTCAAAGAGATATTTAACAATTGCCTTAGTATTGATTACAGCCAGATGGTCTGAAACATTTGCTTACGTTTTACTTTGTTCACAAAGTAATCTGGGTTTTACTTGCTGTTCTCGGGCGAGAGTGGTGGCTCCATTTTTATTAAATGAAATAGTTTCTTGTGTTTTTAATGATGTGAGATAATCCTTCATTGTTCTTTGGATGCAGATCTGGCATATGGCTCCACAATTACAATAAAAAATCTCCGTATTGCTGGAGGCTATTTGCACTCTCATTGGCACTTGTACCCAGAGGGAGTGGGTGCAAAGCAGCAACAGGTCAGGCTACAGCTTCAAGTGTGAGACATTCTCAAAACATGATCAAATATGCTAATATCTGTGGTCATTTGATTTATTCTAAATAAAGTGTTTTCTGTGTTTTTTCCTTACAGGTGACAGCTTATCTTCATAAGGACTACAACAACTTGTGGCTCGTTCACAGACATAGTGATAATGAATGTGAGAAGATGGGATTGATTTACTCTTTAGAAATGCCCGTAGCATTTATTTTAGTCATAAGGAAGTAATGTATGAGGGTCTTATTGTTAATTTCTGTTGTTTATCTCTTTTAAGCTCAATCCGGGGCACCTGATCTGGTTCGTCATGGAGATATCATTCGACTGGAACATAAAGAGTAAGTATCACGACACCACGCAGCAGTAAAATGAAAAACATACTATTTAAATCATCATTTCCCAAACTTAAGATCAGGACCCAAAATGGGTTGCAGACCTATTTTAACTGGGTTGCACAGTAACATGTATACTTTATTCCCACAAGCAGTGAAAGGCAGGTAAGAGACAGAAAGCAGTTCTGAGCCCTTAAATGATATTCAACACAGGGCAAGAATTTTGAAGCAATGTACTAAAATAAAGCTGTTAAGAACTGTAACAGTAAAACTACAAACCAGCACAAAAATGACAATTAGGCAACCAACATAAAACACTAACAAAAAGTAACATTTGCATTTTGGAACATAAAACAGCAAACTTAACAGACTACTCAATCTAGGCATGATGGGAAATGTGGGCCGTCACGACAATATTTTTTCCAGGAAGCATCATCTCGATCCGCTCCTCTTTAAACTGTTTTAGTTACTGCATTACGCTGTCAATACACACATGGGAGAAGTTAGGTTCTCTCTGGCACAAATCCTGCTATTTTAACCCAAACCATGATTCCTCCGAAGCCCAACCAGGATGGGCTTTCGGGCAGAAATCCTTGAAGGGTTCTACCAACAGCCGTTAATACAAACTCAACACATACTGTATCTGATTCAAATTAAAGGCCCCACTAGCATGTCAGTGGATAGTACAAGTTGATTGTGAGGTTGTGAGAAACTTAACATTACACTCAGCAAATTTGATTATTGCTGTGATGTGCTTTTAAATAAAATAAATATTTGTTTTGTTTTTGATCTCTTATTTGTAAGTGTAGATGCTATGGTGATTCAATGATGTATTTTTTGTAAGTTTGGGTTCTGCAGAGACGCCAAATTTCTCTTTTGGATCTCAAACTGAAAAAGTTTGTGAACCCCTGATTTAAACGATTCATTGTCATTCAGATCCAAATGTGTTTTCAATAATGTAATTTTTCCTCGTGCTTTCAGAACAACCCGTAACCTTCACAGTCACCTCCATGAGGCTCCTATGACCAAGAAACACTTCCAGGTTACAGGCTATGGCATTGTGAGTGGATCCACGACATAAAACTGAACTAGAAAGAGGTTTAAAAAGAGGTTTTCACTGCAATTTAGAGATGTCAGAGTGGTAATTTACTTATTCAGCATTAATAACAGACTAGGTTCTGACTGCATGTCACATCTGCTTGTTCTTAGAATGGCACAGGTGACATCAATGACCTGTGGCAGGTGGAGGTGTGTGGAGGTCGGAAGGGTGACCTGGTGAAGGTGCTGCGCAGCAAAGTCCGCTTTCTGCATCGAGCTACCGGCTGTGTGCTTTACTCCTCCGGCAAGACTCTCCCAAAGTGGTAAAACATGTCTCGTCTGCTCTTTCGCTTCAAGATTGATCAAGTGTATCGACAGTCAAAAAGCTCAAGTTTTGTTTCTGTGCAGGGGCTGGGAGCAGGTGGAGGTGACCTGCAGTCCCTACTTGAAGGAGACTCCAAGCTCTCAGTGGAACATTGAGGATCACATCAATCCCAAATGTACGTTAAACACATTACTGCTCCTGTGTCTTTGTCTGTGCTTTATGATCTCAAACACTAACCAACATGTTTACTTTTCCTGTTGTGTGTTGTGGCAGTGCCCAACATTAGTTTGTCTGTGCTGAAGCCCCATTTTCTGGAGATCTTACTGGAGTCCCACATCGTTATGATAAGAGTAAGAAAGAAAATATGCTAAACCAGCTCTGCTTAAAGAATGTGTGTCATCAGAAATCAATTATTGATATAAACAATGTTTTTTAGGGTAACAGTGGCTTGAAACCCAAAGACAATGAGATGAACTCAAAACCCTGGCACTGGCCCATCAACTATCAGGTGCGTAGAAGGATCTACAGTGTAAAGGTGTCATTTTTGTAAGATTCAGATTAAATGCATCACTATTTTTTAATATAAATGTTCTTGGTTTATTTTTGTAAAGGGACTGAGATTCTCTGGAGTGAATGACACAGAGTATCGTGTTTACCTGCTGGGGAACCCTGTAAGTCTGTCTGAAGCTTGCTTCATTTTTCCTGCTGTTGCTCTCGTCTGACTTGTCTGAACGCACATTAATGCACACATGATTAAATGGTCTATTTCAGTTGGTCTGGTGGACGAACCTGGCCAGTTTGGGATTGTATCTTGTCATGGTGCCAGTGGCGTCTATAGCCCTTCAAAGAGGTTTCTCATTGAGCCAAAAGAGAATAGGTATGATTATTGACAGTGTGCCATCATACATTTTTGCAATGACTTATCATGGTTGCAACAAGAGTAAAACTATGATTTAAACATCAAATTCATGTTCTGTCTTTCAGAGCATTCTCATGTGCTTATGAGAGACGGAGGACTGCTGCTCCTCGGTTGGCTGTTGCACTATGCACCTTTCTATACGATGGGCCGAGTGCTCTACTACCACCACTACTTCCCCGCAATGCTCTTCAACAGCATGCTAACAGGTAGCAAATCCCACTTTGTTTTGGTTACTTTCAGGATACAGACTGGAGGTTTTCAAACTGTGGCAATTAAAGTACGTCCATTTTCCTGCAATTTGCATCAAAAATCATACCCGTTCTTTGAATCGAACAACAAAGTAAAATATGACCACATAGAAATGATACATATTTCTAGATTCAGTGTGACTGACACCTTCTCAGGATATCATTACTTTGGATATCCATACACATCAGAAATATGTTTTCTTTCGTGTTAAAGTAATCCAGAGGTTACTGCATGGTTATTCTCAAATTAGATTAGGAGTAAGACAAAGAATAAAAATATTAGTGATCAAATTCATTAATATTAAGTTCATAGTCTGATGGGGGCCCCCAGTGTCAGACTGGTGTTTTGACAAAATCTTTCTGCTTGTTTTTCACAGGGATTACATTAGATATTCTGTTGAAAAGCACTGACCTGCTGCTCCGCCCACCTTATTCTGACTGGCTGCAGAGAGTCGGGCAGATGATACTTCTGTTCAGTGTTCTTTACAGGTAAGATGACTATCGGAGTTATTACAATGATAGAAAACGTTGTAGTTAATTGTCATAAACAGTATATCAGTGTTTGATGTCTATTGCATTTAATGAGGTTTATTTTAATGAGGGATTTATATGCACTTTTACTTGATACTCCCAAAATGCATTTCAGGAGCTCCAAAAAAACATTTATGCACTTACTTCTCTCTGCTGTGGGTTGATGTGTAGATGAAGAGTTCAACATTTTGGGACATGAGAGTGGTATCAATGTTCTCATCTGACTTTTGTCAAGAAAGCAGATGCATATTTCCCAAACTGTTCTTATTCTTTTCAATTATATGAAACACAACTCTGTTGTTTGAAGTTTTCAAGGCTCTTCTTTTACTTTGTATGAATCACTGTAATCTTTTCTTTGTCCGTCAGTTTCTACCTGTTCCATCCGCTCTCCTACGGCATGACGGGACCTCTGGCGCACGAGCCGGGCAGTGTCATGGCCGGCCTGAAGTGGATGGACTCCTGGGAGTTTTAGTCAGATTTGCATGAAGAAGAAACTAATGTGATGATGACAACTGTTCTAAATATGAGGGACTTTAAACATGCATGTGTCTTACAGACTTATTGTATGGTCCTAGAGTGTTTACACAAAAAGATCATTTTCTTATGGTACTGTCTGTCCATACTACTGTAGAATCACTACCTTTCCAGGTATTTATGTGTCTCAACATTTCCCAGTGTTGTAGTCTGTAAGGTGTTAAGAATGCTTTACAAGACAGAGTTGAATCAGTGCAATATGAAAGCCAGACTGTTTCTGAAGATAAAGATCTAGACACTAATCATCACCAAGTTGCCTTAACTCTCAACACATCTCACATCCTGGACTTATATATGTACAGTAGTATGTACTCTAGGTGTATACTTTACTGTATATCACAATAATAAACTGAAGTGCCTGGAAGAAGGGAATGAAAATAAATCTGAAAAGTTGAAATGCTGCATCTCCCTGTTCGGCAGTTTTAAAGAAAACATGAAACAGAGATATTAAGAGTTCTCAGAGACTGTATTTTTGTTTGCGACTGTTTTGATCTTGGTGCCTGCTATTTTTGTATTAGTGATGTCTGGTACTGGCTTCTGTTTTTACATTATGAGACTACTACTGACTCTGTGTCATATGTACATTTCAGTATGATCAATAAACTATGATATTGTTGTAGTCAGTGCTTACTTGTGTTCATATCATCAATATTTCGTCTTAATTTTGTCAACAAATTCTAATTTCTCAGAAATTAATTCATAAACTTTTTAAAGTTTCTGTAGACTTGTATTAGGTATGTATTGTTATTATCTTATTCAGCCCCTCCTTAACCAGGAGAGCCTCACTTAGAATAAGCATCTCTTTTTGAAGTGTTTGGGCAAGATAGATCTTTCCACACCCGTTTGTTTTTTGTTTGAGTGCGGTGATTCTGAGGTTCTGAATAAATCATTTTCATCTTGACTGAGACCATATGGTGGTTTGACACGTTCTGCTCTTAGATACAGAATACAGTTTTTTTAAAAAATCTTATATAAACTTAAAAACGTATTATGGGTTAGGGTTAGAGCATGGACAAAAAAAAGAAGAATTTTCACTATTTTCTCCACAGTTCT
This sequence comes from Lutjanus campechanus, assembly GCA_027495735.1. Taxonomy (NCBI): domain Eukaryota; kingdom Metazoa; phylum Chordata; class Actinopteri; order Lutjaniformes; family Lutjanidae; genus Lutjanus; species Lutjanus campechanus. The sequence continues at coordinate 21,613 of JAJHUR010084348.1, forward strand.
CCCAGCACTGAGTGCTTAAACTTCCATTTTATTGAAGAAAAACTTTAGGGGTCATCTGTTATTTTTACCCCCAACTCTCCTCCCATTTTATCTTTCCCAGATTATTTTTTCTTTCCCTTGTAAGAACTTACTCACCTTTCTTGAATTTTTAAAATTTCCATTGCAATTGTTTATGACATATTTCAAAAGAGGATGAATATTTTGTATTTTATCTGACTGCTTTTTGAATAGCTTCTTATTTTCAAGTATCTATAAAATCTCTCACCACTTTGATGCTGGCTTGTACGCTCTGTGCGCCCCCTGGTGTTGTGTTTCTGAAGTGCGCCGTCAACACGTCAACTCTGAGGACGCCTGCGGTGATTGGTTGTCGTTTGTCACGTGTTTATTCTGAAGATGGCGTCTCCAAATGGAGGTAAATTCTAATTCCTTACCCTGTTACGCTGTGTATAAATCGTAAATTTGACATTATTAGGGACATGAAATCGTAAGCGACTACTTTGCTGTCTTACACGAACATCCAGAGACGACAGATTACACACATTAGAGCTGTATTTGTACTGTTTGGGGGTGTTTTTCCCGTTGGCTAAAGGTTCACTAGCCCAGTGTTGTGTCTGACCAGTGTACAGAAGAACACAGTAGACAGCAGGCTGTAACACATCGTACAGTTTGACTCAAACAGCTCCAACTGTAGCTGCTGGTAGCTAGAAACAAAGCTACACACCGAAGCTTTGTGTTGTACAATATACAGGCTCAACCACCTCTATTTATATTAATGGTGACAGCTGCAGTATTTACTTTCACAACATCGTTATTAGTTATAGGTTTTACAGGCGATAGTCTTTCGATTTTTCACACTTAGCCTCGTGCATAACGTTATTGTTATTAATACAGACTGTATACTTATACTCTTTTATTTATTTTTATTTCTACAGTAAATCACTCGTATATTCTGCTGTCTATATGCCATTATAAAGAGACTTGTCTTCATACCCTAGTGAAGCTGCAGTTGTCTAATCATGCCAAAGCGAATTAAAAGTATGTATATATGTAAATGAAGATCAGGATTGGAACATATCTAACCACATTTGTGCGTTTATTGTACTGGAAATACTGTACTTTTTAACCCACTTTATTTTTTAAAAAGAACGGTTCCTAGTTACTTTGCAGATTCAGATTTATAATACAGAACGATTAGGATAAAACCTTATTGATCAATTTGCAAGCTGCCCAGCAGATAAGTATGAAGTTTTAAAAACTAGCCTAACCTTTACCAGCTGCAACTGTACAGTGATGTACCCATTAATGCATCAATAATTATTATAATCAAATATTAATATAAAGTTTATCCTGAAATGACCCATTCTACATAATGAGTACGTTCACTTTTGGTACTTGAAGTGTTTTTTGATGATTGGGCTAGTAAATCTAGCAACTCACTTGGTCAAACCAGGCAAGAGATAAAAAAGAATTAAACTATCCAACTACAGTAAAAGTGAGTAATCATTAAAGTAATTTTTCGTGCAAAAATGGCAGAAAATGCTGTTTTCAGCATTTTCAGCATGACAGAAGTTATAGTAATACCAAACATGGAGTATTGAAATTTTCATATCTGATCAAACAAAAAACATTGTAGTTTATGCTGATTTATTGTGTAATTTGTATATTTTACAACTCCTCAACTTTTCATAAAAGGCTGTTGCTCTTCATAGGGCTGGGCGATACAGACAAAACCAAATATCACAATATTTTTGACCAACATTGTGAAATTTGTAGGGATGACTATTGGTGCTTTCTCAAAATTTTGATACAGTGGTACTTTATGAATCATTAATCAATGTGGAAATAACAGAACAGCTAGAACAGTCTGGTAAGTTCAGAAAATTACATTCATTTTATTATAATGCAGCCTTTAAAACCCAGGAAAGACAACACTTATGCCATGGTCTAGTCTCATATGATGATATTGGCATAATATCAATGTATTACCCGGCCCTCGCTCTGCATTTGCTTTGTTATTAACTGCAGTGATAGATTATGTAATACTAATGGAACGTGTCTGCCTTACATTTGGGTGTGAAATTGAAACACTTACATCCTGCTTATTATAGATGCACCAGTGCACCAGTTCAGTCACAGGAGAGATAAGTGACGTAAAACCTCTTGATGAAGAAATACATTATATAATTAAAATGTTCAAAAGACTAGATGAAACATACTTTATTTTAAAAAGACAATACAGAGTATATTGTTTTAAAATGTGGTTCGAGTCAGAGGTTGAAGATTGTGCTTAGCCTTTTTGTAATATTTAATAGAAGGCCAGCTATACTGGTTCAGTCACTTTGGGTAAAATCAGTTTTCATCTCTGCTTTCTTAAATTCTGCCATTACATGTTTTACAAATATGGATTTCATGCATTTTCATATAAAGTGTTTTTTAAAAAACAAAAAAAACTTTTTGTGTCATGATAGGTGACGATTTTGAGTCCTCTTTGCTGAGTTTTGAGAAGCTGGACAGAGCGTCACCAGACCTGTGGCCAGAGCAGTGTAAGTTTACATTCTCCCCGTTCTTGTGTAATTAAGAACTGCATTGTGTTTTATGTTGTTATAATCTTGATTATCCTGTGATCTCTCATACAGTGCCAGGAGTTGCAGAATTTGCTGCATCTTGTAAAAATGTGAGTTAGATTCACTGTGGTTCGCTATGATTTACAAACTAGATAATTAAATAGGCTTGACAAACTGTAATATATAGGCCTGATCTATAAATCTGTCTCAAGCTGTGTACTGAGACCTTTGTTGTGTCTTACATCACAGCCCATCACTAATTCACCCCCCAAGTGGATGGCTGAACTGGAGAGTGAGGACATTGAAATGTTGAAAGGTAACATTTTGCGTGTACCTGCAACAGTTGGTGTCAAACAGGAAGACGGTCAACAGAAATAGTTTTAACATATAATCCTGTCAAATGGGATAACATTCTGGTGAAACTGGTTACATGTAGGTAAGAGCTTTCATTATCCTCCTGTAGAGCTGGGGAGTCTGACCACAGCCAACCTGATGGAGAAGGTCAAAGGACTTCAGAACCTCGCCTACCAGCTGGGATTAGAGGAGTGTGAGTACATGAACAACACACAGTCCATAGTGTACAGTACAGACTGTAATCGTAAAAGGAACGGGTGGTGATCCAGCCTTAAAGGGATATTTTGGATCATTTGAAGTGGGTTGTATGAGGTACTAATGCATAACCTACAGTAAATGGCGGTGGGCACACCCCCAGTTTGAAGAAGCAGAGAGACGAACCAGTGTAGGAAGCTAAGCAGTGTACTTCTGTGGACTGCCTCAACAGCAAAACATATTTTAGCCATTTTAAACTACCCAATATGATTTTGTTGGTCTACCGCTGACTCCATCTGTTAGTTTGTTTGTGTTATTGTGTGGATGCTGCATTCTAAAGGGTTAATTCAGATTCACAGAAGTCACAAAACAACACAAACAAACTAACAGATCAGGGCAACGATAGATCAGCAACGTCCGTGTTCTGCAAGGTAAAATGACTTTGTTTGCTAATTGTTGAGTGAGAGGCTGTCTGACGGGGGCATGTCAGCATCCATCTACTGTAGGTAACTCACTGACTATGGATAAGTCACTCATACAACCCCACATTAAATAATATGGACTATCCTTTTAAAAAGGTGCTTTGATATTAAAATGTTTTTGTCTGTTGCCCTTTCTGATAAGACACTGAAAGATAAGTAACAAGTATGTAAATGTAGAGAGAACAGCTGCAAAACACATGATTTGAGGTTTTATCACAAGCTGCTTAGTGAGTCACGTGTTACCACTAGATGGTGCTCACAGCTTGTCTGTATCCAGCCTGTAGATTTCACAGCATCCTTGTGTGCTTTCATATCCACAACCCGGACAAAAATTGAAATAGCTAAAATTGCAACTTTAACATTTAGAATCACCTCTCCTTTTCTGTCAAGAAATAGATTGGCTTTGAGGCGTTAATTCAGGCCAAATGATGGATTGGGGTCAATCTTGTTAAATTTGAAAAGGTAAGAAACAGGGGCATGCCCAACAGGGGCCCCATACAACAAGTGCTCAAGCATTTGATGGATGTAAAATCTAGTTTTTAATCCATTCCCCCACTGCCTCCATTGTCATAATCCTTATGGAGGGTGGATTAGAGAGATGTAGCTAAGTGCTCATATTTTCCTAAGAGAAAAATGGGTATTTATTCATCCAGTGAAAAAGCACATGATCTATGAAGAATTGTGGTATAGTGCCTCTGCTCTTACTGGGATGGAATATACGAGCAAATGCACATTTTTTTCAAGTCAGTTAAATTCAACCATAATGCCCGTACATAGTGCAGGGGTCAACATTCATGGGTTGTTTTTTTTCTTTGCCCGACCAGGGAAGTGGGTCAGTATTGTACTTGCGTGAAGTCAATTATCGTCATGTATATTAGCAGTTGTCAAATAATAATAAAGACTACAGCATACTGTCATGTTTAATGTAGCGCTGCAGCTAATGATTTTTTTCAATATCGATTAATCTCCCCATTATTTTTCCAGATTAATCGATCAAGCATTTGGTTTACAGAATTACAGAAGATAGTGAAAAATATACATCCTAATTTTTCAAAGTCCATGGAGATGTCTGTAAATGTCTTGTGTTGTCAGTCCAAAACCCAAAGATATTCATGTCTCATATTCATTAATATGCTAAACCGAGAAAGGCCGTACATATTTGTATCTGAGAGGCTGAAAACAGCATTTTCCACGATTTTTACATCAAACGGTACTTTAACAATTAATCGATAATCAACATAGTTACACTCTTTAATTCTTTTTATTACCACTCTGCCAATCAGGCAAGTGAGTTGCTAGATTTAGTAGCCCAACATGGCATTTTACTTGCCCCAGCAAGCGGGCATTATTGTTGCGTTTGTCCTTAATTGTTGAGACCTGCACAGGCAACATGATCTGATGTAGACAGCGAGTTGAAATGTTGCACTGCGGCCTGCTTGAAATGAGCGTACTGCTTTGTAAAACTCCATAAGTGCAGCCTGTACTTATGAATCATATGCCAAACGTAATTTGGAAAGGCTTTGATGGAATTTGAGAGATACACAAGGTGAAACTTTTTAATTATCTAAAGAGATCATCAGACTTTAGGCAGGGGAGTTGACTCCACAGTGATTAAAATGTTTAACATTTGCTGCAAGTGGTATAATACACAAATATTCAAGTAGATGTACTGCAACAGTCACACAAGCTTAGATAAGAGTAACTACATATTAACAGGCTATAGATTGTGCAGCATGTGTTTTTATTTGTATAGGCCACAAGTCACATATTCATTTATTTGAAAAAGTGTCTAATCTCCCTGACTTCCGTAAACCTGCAGAAGCATGTAATCTGGCTGGTGTAAAGATGTTAGCTGTCACAGGTGCAGGCCTGCAGACTTTGCAGTCATGTCATGTACATCGGGATGACGGGACACAATGATGGTTATTATTGGTGTCGGAGCAGCCCTGTAATGGGTGCCTGTTTAATGCTCTCTGGTTTAATTTTCTCCTTTTCCTGGCTGTCAGGGGAGGCCTTGTAAATCTCAGCTACTTTTTCATCATGTTTGTGCACTCTTCAGTAGCCGTAAACGAGACTCCGCAGAGGCGCGGCAGAGCGAGGGCAGGGGGACAGGATTTACTGCCCCTCCCCCTTCAACATGTGGACCATTAAAAGAGGAAGCTGGTTAATGGGCAGAGCACAATCAAGCAGTGAAAACTCACCCACCCTGCTGCAGTGAGAGGGGGGACATGGACCAAACATTATTACAACAACACCATTATCCTCTGCCTGCCTAGAGTACACCTTAGTGTTGGTTTCTGCTATTTCTTGCAAACTGTGCACTGTGCAGACACTCATGTTTTTACATACTGTAAGTATTAACATGGATGTGAAGGGGGGATGTAACAGACCTTTAATCCCCCCTCCTCCTCCCACCAGCACCCCAGTAATGTCTGCATGACGCTGGCCCAGTCTAGTCCCAGAGGGGCTTGACGCGTGCCGCTTCCTCAGGCCCCAGCTGTTACTCCACCCTGTGATGAATGCCCCTGTCGTGGGCCGCTGAGCGCGGGCATCAAGCCGCAGGTCTCTGGGGAGAGCTGAGGACTCTGATAAGTGCTGTTATTGGAGGTAATTGAAAGCTGAGTGTTCCTCTGGGATGCGCTGGAGGGCCTGAGCTACGCAGCACCAAACTGCTGGAGTTGGTGCTCTATCACACTTGTGGGCCCAAGGCCGCTGAAGACCATTTAACACTTATACGTCCAGGACGTGCTGATAATTAGGAATGGTTACTGCTGTAGACTCTGCTTGTTAACTTAGATTTTTCTCTTTCAGAAAACAAACTGAAACCAATCACAGAATGATACAAAAATGTGACTGACAAGCTTGTAGAGTAATGGCTTAATTCTGATAATGCGATTATGTTCCCAGAGATATTTACATAATAGTCCATGGACCAGTTCCCAAAATGTCACTTGTGGGTACTGACTTTTGAGTCTCTCTTGCTTCTGGTTGCCACAATGTTACTCTGAAGCAGGGATGAAAAGATGAACTGTTTCACAATAACATGACATCATAAAGGACATGATGCCACTTCAAATCCTTTTGAGGTTTTTAATATAATACTTAGTGAAATTATTTCAGTCTATGTCCTTTTTAAAATTTTCATTCCATTTCATCTTTAGTCGGAGATGCCGTTAAAACAGAGTTTATAGAAAATTGTATGTCAGTGAGATTTAAGAGTTCAAGTGAACTGTGTCTTTGACAGACAAAATTTAGAAAGTACCCTTTAAAATTAAATCAAAGACAATATAGTAGATTAATAAAGGTCCTTAAATCAAGCCTAAAGAGGATAAACACCAACGTTAAAAGTCCAACTTTATTGTGGTGGGTGGGTAGTTTCATGACTTGATACTTAGTGATGATAATCATACTAAAATACTGACAGTAACTTTTCAAAAATACTCATTAGATTTTGATGGTAGTACTAGGCTTTCTGCCAGAAATAATTTCATATGGAAGTTTTTTTTGGAAGTATTGAGCATAGTACTAAATAAATGAGACTTGACTATGTGATTATACTACATGACTTGTGTGAGAGTTTTTAAATGGATATTTTTATGTTCACATCGAGGGGAGGAATAATTGCAGTATAAATCATTTTGGGGATGAAGTGCTCTTCTTGGTTAGTTAGCATGTGACGAGGACACCAACTCAGCTGTACCAGTTTTTTGCGTCATTGGCCAGTTTTCAGAGTCGGCAACTAGAAAGCACGAATCCCGATCACATATTTTTACAGGATAGCAACTGATAACGATCGGCGTCAGATTGATCTGGGCAACCCTATCAAACAGTAGAAAAAATGTGTTGCTTAACTTTGAAGCCCAGGAAACATGCAGATAATATCACCAAGCTACGATTATCAAAAACTTTTCTAAAAACAGCATCACTCTGCATTCTGGGTGTAGGACCACCTGTTGTCTCTCATGTAGCACCTGTCCTCCGTCATGATGCCACCTGACGTAGACCCAGGCCTGACCCCTGTTGCGTCTGCCTGCGTGAAGGTGAGACTGAAGGTCACCCTTCCCTGACAGCTCCTAATGGTCCCCCACATTCACCACCACCTCCTCCCCCTCCACCTCCTCCACCTCCTCCTCACCCTTAGGATCAATCTCCGGCCTATTAGAAGCACACCGCTGCTGAATATGATTGCATTCACTGGGCCCCACTGGTGCTAATGTGCCTCCATCAATCCATCAGGCAGGCTGACCACGGGGCGGGCGGTTATGAAGTGCCTGAGCTGACAGCCGCTGAATGAGGAACAGGACTACCCTTCCTCCTCCTCCTCACCTCTACTACTCCTCTATGCTCGTCTTTTCACCTCTCAGCTGTCTCTCCCTGGGCTCGTGGTTGCGATGAATGGCGGCGTTTTGAAGGTGACACTTCGGCTGTGAAGAAAGTGACACAAGGATGCGGGATGGTTTAGTTTTTTATCATCTTAATATTCAGTAACCTTGGGCTTTGTGTGCTTAGTTCTCTCAAATTGGCTCCCATCTTTTTAATTATCGGCCGTGCTGTTTCATAATAGTGCTGCTGCTGCTGTAGTGACGCTCCATTGTTGGAAAATCTTTAGCAGCTCCACTCACACATTTTGCAACAGGGTGACACACGTGTCTCCTTCCTCAGTACAGCAGGTTGTAGTCTGATCATACACTCTTAGAAATAAAGGTGCTAACTAGAACCAGTAAGGGTCTTTCAGCTTGTCCCCACAGGAGAACCCATTTTGTTTCCTGGTAGACCCTTTAATAAATATGCAACTTGGAACCCTTTTAGAGAGTTCTACCTAGAAACCAACATTACAAGTTATACGTAGAACCATCTGTGAAGGTTTCACCCAGAACAGAGAACTCCTCTATGGTCTAATGTTCCACCCAGAACCCCCTCTGGTGGTTCTATCCAGAACCTATCCATTTTCTAAGGGTGCTAACAACAATCCAACCCAATGGTTTTACCTAGAACCCACTCCGGATGTTCTACCAAGAACATTTTTATATTCCAAAAGTTTTATCTAGAACCTACTCAGAGGGTTTTACCGAGAACCTTTCAATGTTTCAAAAGTTTTATCTAGAACTGAATCAGGGGATTCTACATAGAACTTTTTTTCATATCCCAAGAGCTTCATCTAGCCGGGATGTTCTACAGAGAACATTTTTATATTCCAGGGGTTTTATCTGGAACTCCTGAGAACACTTTTAAATTATGGTACAAAGAACCTTTGACTAAAGAGTCCTTCGAGGGTTTCAACAATCCTTGAAGAACTCTTTCTTGCCAAATGTGTTCTTTAGATGAGAAGGATTTTTAATGAAACCTTTAGTCTGACAAAGAACCCTTGTCAAACCCTTTCTTCAAAAAGCGGGTTCTTCAGAATCAAGTGGTTCTGGGTAGAACCTCAGTCCTTCAGAAAGAACCCTTTTGAAACCCTTATTTCTAAGAGTGTATCTTGAGCAGGATCGGTGTCGGAGCTATGTGAAAGCAGCTGAGCTTAACACACACACTCACACACCCTCCTCAGTTCTGCCTGCCTGCTGCCTCCCTGAGCAGATCGGAAATGACACCTCATTTCCATAAAGGCATTAGGAATTCATTGGATTTTCTTTCCCAGCTAATCATAGTGCGGGTGTAAAACCTTTTAGGCTTTTTAATGAATGATTTTTGACTGATTGCCTATTAATAAGGACACCTCTTGAACAGGCAGAGGCTGGGGCAGGGGTTGGGGAGGTGCAGATGTGTTTGTTTTGGTGTGTGAATCTGTGTGTGTGTGTGTGTGTGTGTGTCAGCCAGGCGAAAATACATTGGAGAAGGAGGAGGAGGAGATGGAGAGGAGGGGTGGGCCCTCTCGGTTGGGACATAAAGAGGAACCAGTGGCTCCCCTGGGAAATCACAGCTCGTGTCTGCATCTTAAATATCCCTGTGAAGTATCAATAAGTGGGTAATTGAATTTTGAACACAAACATGAGCGTCATGTGTATGTGTTGCAAGACGAGGGGATGCGGGGGGGCCGTAGCGCCTCCGAGTGTTTCTTTGCTTGTGTGTTTCATCTCCTCAGTGTCTCCCTCGTCCCCGGGGAGGAGGGCGGTGAAAGAGGATGTTAAATCCATTAAATAAAGCTTACAGGCCGTAATAGCTGAGCAGCTCTCAGAGATGGGCAGTGAGGGTCAGATAAGTCCCTCTTAACTCTTAATGAAAGTGAATTGGGGCAGTTGGGGCCGGGGTCCAGGACTCCAGTTAACCCAGGTGGTCATCTGTCTTTGGAGCTAACAGAGGTCCATCGGCTCATGGGGAGCGTGCCATCCAGAGAGGCGGGTGGGGTGCAGGGGGGGTTGCGGGTGGGGCGAAGTGATGATTACTCTCATTTTATACACAGGGGAGTGGTGGTGGGGGCTGGGAGTGGGCTGTGACAATGACACCCAGATCACTCACCGTAAACGAGACGAAAGTAAGATGTTACACCACCGCCTTTCCTCCGCATTTACATTTGAGCCACCTGGGATTCTCCAAATGAAAATGATTTGCCCGTGCAGAACAGACAAATTGCGGAAACATTTTGGTTGGAACACAGAATTTTCTACGGTTTGTTTTTTTGTAGGGATGTAACAATATATTGAATATCAAGATATCTCAAGAAACATCAAAAGAAAATCTGTTAACACGGTAAAAGATTGTGATGATCATGATATCACATAGTTAATTATTTTTACGGCCTAATCCTAATCCCTGAAAGTCAAAGATTCGAATTATCAGTCGGAGACTCCTCTGTTGGCTGAGATTCTCCCACTTTAGCAGTTTTTTTTTTTTTCCTTTGTCAGTCAGTGTTTATTACAGTTACAGGATAAAACAGATAGCAGCTTACAAAAATGCACAGGGAGAACATTTCATTGAGAAATTATAAATAAGTGGAATCAAATATATTCTTATATTACCTGGCGCTCTTATTTAAAACATCTTTGTGTGGTCTGTCCATGTGCTGGTACATAACTGATGAGAGAAGGTGAAACCAGTTTCTGCTCTTTGTTTTTTAGCTGCGTCATTGTGCACAGGGATGTGCAACAGCACGGCAGGCTGTAAACTTTACAAATCAAATCCCAAAATTATCGCAGAACTAACTGTGATGGAAGCAGAGATGAGTGACAGGAACAGAGTGATGCGATGCCAGTCCCTTCACCTGAGCTCACACTGGGGCACACAGGGCAGGTTGCTTGCCTGCTTGTGCTTGTTTTCACCACTCAGATTGTTATTATAAGTCTCTGGCAACATTTTAGAAAGAACTGCTACAGTGATGCTTTTTTTAAAGATTAAGATAAGTTTGTTTTAACGAGAAACAGCAGTAGTAGCAACAACAGTTTTATTGCTCTCGCTAACTAACCAGACTTCTTTTGTAAAACTGTAATTTTAACATCATCATCTTCAGCTTCATTCAGACTAACTTTATTAATATTGTGATAGACGTTTTATCACGGACTGTGTATCGTGGTGTTATTGTACCTTGACTTTTTGGTATCGTTACATCCCTGGTGGTTTTAGTCTTTGCCTTTTAATTTTAGAAAAAGGGCAACATTTTAAATAGCCTCAGGGCATATTTAGCTGTTTGCAAATATAGGTTAATCTCTATTGTTGCATTGTACCACAGCAGCATTAATCAGGCCTAAATCTACAGCCAGAGGATTATTGGGCAGATGTGGGAGTTAGGGGGGTACAGGAGCCTTCAGCAGCTCCATACTGTCTTCTCTGCCAACATGTCCTCAGCCCTCAATCTCTATGATGATAACTACACTGTTTGCTTACGTTTTGTGACTATTTATGGATGAAAATTATTTAAAATTGCTTAGATAAACATTTATTGCAGTCAAACATTGTAGAATATCTAATCTGGGTGAAATTATTGGATCCAGTATGATGTGGCTGTGTTTCCTAAGCTACCATGTTAGACTGTGACGGAATCTCAGACCAGTTTGTGCTAAATGATAATTAGATAGCAACAAATCAACAGGGCAAGGCGATGGCCCGCAGAATCCATAAGGTGTCATTTAGTATGGATGGCAGTCGTAACAAGATGCTGATTAACTTAGTGCAAAATTAGTAATTGACCTTTCTAATCAACTAAACAAATCTCTAAGTCCCCCTAATCAGTATTGATCTCCCCTGTTGTATGACAAAGCCTGTGTGTGTCTGTGTGTGTGCAAGCATGTGGGTGCGTGCTTTTCAGGCTTTCTAACCTCATCGGTTTATGTACATTGTACAAAATATTTGCAACCATCTGTTGCTAGAAAGAATACATAATATAGTTAGTTGGATAAATGTTTCATTGAATGAAATATCTCGTAGAAAGAAAATCAAATAGATCACTCAAAATGTTTGTTTTTGTTTTTTTAAATCAACCATTTATCATGACATTATTTCTAAGACTTTTCCGAGAGAATTCCATTTGGACATTTTGACATGTCAGCGTAAATAATGAAATTAATGATGACTAAATTACATTTTGCTGCTTTAGTTTCAGGGTCCTGGTAGTACGTGTCGGATCACTGTTACACTAGCCAAGTCTCCATCAGAATGTATCACAAATTATAAACAAATTTCCAGAGAGTCAGCAAATGAAAATACAAATTTAATTTCACTTTTTCACCAGTTAGCACAAAGTTAGGAGTTGGGCCGATCAAGATAAACAGTTGGTGGCAAAAATTCAGATGCAGAAAAAGAGGGTGCAATGATATCACGTAATTAAAAGAATATCAGTCAAACTCAAATAAAAACAATGTGGAAAATGTGATTGAAATATAGTATTAATGATTGTTTCTTGTTTTGAAGAACGATGCAGTTTCTGTCTCACTCCACACAGATCTGATATTTTCATTTGTTCAGTGGAGCCAAACCGTGGACGTTTAAGTCACAGGCTTCATCTGTATCTGCTTCCATTGCATCTGTTTCTATTACGTAATTCTTTAGGCTTTTTTTATTTAATCTTAGTCCTTTGTCAAATGTTTATTTTTTTTTTGTCAGTTTAGTTGTTACACATAACATTTTATCTTATAATTATCTGGTAAAACACACGTTGAATGATCCACAATGCAGTCTACAAGGGTTGTTACAATACCAGAATTTTTAAACTTTAATATAGGACTTAGTACAAAAACACAACACTCGATATCTTTTGATACTGTAGCAAAAGAAAAAAAAAAGTCCAAGGCACGCAAAATTGTCTTTCTCTTTTCTCTTTTTTTAATTACAGAAAAGGACAGAAAAATACCAATTTTGAGACGGTAAAATAAAGAGTGAACTGACCTGGGTTCTGGAGTGAGCACTTTTCATTTTTTAGCTTCGGTACTTTCCATACTATGAAATGTGGGTATTGTTTTAAACATGCATTATTAAAAAAAATATTTAAGTATCAACACTTTTGACAACCTTTTAGTCTACATAATGCACCTCACCACCAGCACCTTACTAGTTGGCTTAATATAACTTAAAACAGCCAAATGTTTTGTTAATCCACCTCACTTTCTTTGTGGTGAGCCTTAATGTGTCTATGATATTCTCAGGAGCTATACTATGGTCATGTTGCTTTCAATCTGATAAACCAGTACAATAGTTTCTTTCTCCTAATCTCTGTGGTTGACATTGTTAACTTTAACTTACTTTCTGTAAAATAGTTGATGTACACAAGTTATTCCGAGTCCTGACAGAGATCATCTCCTCTTTTAATGAAAAAAGGGAGATTATTGGGGAGACTTGAATAGAACAAAAGCCATTGTTGGTGTTATTAACACCTGCAATTTTCTCATTATGACATATGATAAAGGCTTATTGTAGCTCTTTCAGTGGTCTCACTATGTCTGCATTTAGTTAGTTTGTCTTGGGTTGCATTCTTCCCAACCTTTCATATCCTGTAATAACTTGCTGATGTTTGATTTTTGGTCGACCTCATCACCAACACAGAGCCCACCTTCACCTTGCCAATCACAACACTTTTCCCCATAATTCCTTTTTCTAAAAACGGAGCCACACATCATAAATTGAGCACTGATTTATGTTTAATGGGGTCTTTAATGTGATGATATCAATGATATTTCTATCTGAGTAGGGGGAGGCTGAACTGAACCGTAATTAATGAGACGCTCAGCGGGGCGAGGGGTCTCGGGAGGAGTGGCACAGCCATCCTTGATCTGTTTTACAGTTTGGGCTCATCAAGAGACGGAGGAAGCGATAACAAGAGAGAGAGAGAGAAGCATGACACCTTAAAAATCTAAAATATTAACTGCTACCCTTTACCATTCCTGGTGTAACTGCTCCTAATAACAAAGTGACATCAAGGTGCTTGCAGCTTTAGGGTCATCTCAATGTAATTGCTTTCCCTCGCCTAATTTTGATGGCTTCATTTCAATCTAAAGCACCCTCTGCATGTCCAGGGGTCCCCTGATGACTTTGTTTAGGGTGATTTGAAGAGACAGCAAAGTGCAAAATGAATCCATCCCATTCCAATTAGCATCATCTTTAACCTAATGAGGGACACCTCAAGGTGACGTGGCCCCCACGCCCAGATGCACCATTATCATTCCACGTTGGGCAACTCATCTAAATTACTAACTGGCCCGGCTTTTTCATTAGCCGCTGTGGGCAGGGGGAGGCGGGGCCCCTTCACACCAGCACACAGTGCAGACAGCAGCTAGCTAAGATCCTGATGAAGGTGGATGACTTTCTGCTAAACGCCTGTTTGAAATCCGTCCTCTCTCTGCTGCTGCTGTAATCTCATATTTGTGTGATGTACAAGGTTAGCTAGAAACTGAATGGAGCCGCAGAGGTGATCTTTGCAGCTCATAAAAACCTGCAGTGGAGCCGAGAGCCCGCTCCTCTTCTTTTCTTTAACAAAGAGTAATTACTGTACCTGGATGGCGCCTCCACAGGGTTTATGATGCTGCTGCAGGAAAAGTCCCCACGGTCTCCATAGTGACACAAAGGTTTGTCTTTGACAGAAGAGCCTCAGCAATGATTGCTCTCCCTGTGAAGACCAGTTTCACAAAAGGCCTTCAGCAGGGACAGCTCTGTTATAGGACTGTCTGTGGCACACAGTTAACACATCTGTGCTAAACCTACTTCACTGGATCCCACCCAGACATCTTGGTGTTTTGGGCCTTTAACAAATTTAAGAATGTATTTACTTGCATCACAGATATAACTTAAACTCTACAGGGTATGAGAATATTTGTACTCAATAGCATAATGTCTGTTATGTAACTGTAATTTTAGAGTAATTATTAATTGCAAATAAACTCCCACACACTGTCTGTCTTACAATGTAACATTTATTTACAATGTTTCAACACCAGACCCTCTTAAATAGCCATCTTAAATTAAGTCTGCAACCAATCAGATAAGATAAGATAGTCCTTTATTAGTCCCACAACAGGGAAATTTGCAATGTTACAGCAGCAAAGTGGATACTGAAAATAGAGAAAGCCACAATAAAAAATAAATAAATAAGTAAATAAGCAACAAACAAGAGAAAATATAAAAAATAGGAACAATGTATACAATATAAACAATGCACATAGGAACACAGGAAATAATGATATTGTACATTCCCTGCATGAAATATACTTGTACCTTTTTGGTCCGCTCATCCCTCTCCTCTGCAACTGTTCTTCTGTTCTGAGTATACTTATTAGTACATTTGTTTTCAGGGGTTAGTGATATGGTCTTTGAGGAAAAAACAGTAGCCAATGTGGAAATAGTATTTATTGTAATGCAAAATATGTACAAAAAGATGGATAATACTGGAAAATAATAAACAAACAAACAAAGATCCAAAACAGACTGATTGCAAAAAAAACAACAAACAAAAACAAACGCGTGCAAGATAGTGTATTCAAAAAAGGACAGACCACCTGTAGAGGTGCTGTTCATTGTACAAAGCCAGGGCAGATATTCACATAGCTGAGAGTGCATTTGATTTTTTTGTCCAGCTTGATGTTCAGCATCACATCTTTGATCCGGTGGTTGTGTGATGGAAGGGTTACATTCCTCCATTTAAATAGAACTGAATGTCTAGCTAATGGAGAGGAAAAGGCAATGACCATAAGTGAGTCGGGAGACTGAAATCACCTGGAACTGAGAATACACCAAAAATATCGAGAGCGGGAGAAGGCATAATATTACAGCCATATTTGTCACTTATTTCAGACATGCCCATATTCCATAATCACAAGTTGAGGTTAATGGGACATTTTGCCACTATTGTCTCTCATCATGGTGAATTGTAGACACACACACACACACTTTCATGCATGCGTAGTACGTCTGAGTACTTGTACCTCACTACATTGAGACAGCAATCAAGCAAGACTCTTTGGTTGCTACGTCTCCATTTTATGTTGTTTTCCATGTCCTGAATGAACAGATGTTTGTATAAATTACCTCCCAGTGTGACACTGCAGATATTAAATACATGCTTTGCATTACTAAACAACAGTTCTGAGGTGGTTTGAGCTGCAGGCAAATGTTGTGTAAGACTGACTTCAGATTTCACCAACTTATCAAAGATTGTTGGAAGGATGTAAAGCAGTCTTTTAATTAGGGCTGTAGGGTGTGTAAAATAAATCATTTTGCAATTATTTTTGACAGATATTGCAGTGTAGTTCCCAGTATGTGGTAAAGATCATTTTTACTTCTAGAGTGTCGTTACAATTTTCATTTTCACTTTAAAAACAAAACAAACAAAAAAAAAAACACCAAACAAATTTGTTTTCCGACATCTGGAGAAAAAGATTTTTAAGCCAGAGCATCTCTCCATAGTACTTAATTATAATGCTGTTTTGTCACACATTTTACCTTTATCAAAAAATTGTGGTCTCTGCTATTTGGATGTTACACTTCGCCATATTGTGATTTTGATAATATTTTGTTTTATTGCAGACTTATTGCATAGTGGTGCTGGCGTCACCACACAACACCAAATAAAGTGGAAGCTAATGAGGCAGAGGGTGGCTGAGAAAACATTACAACTTGAAAGTTTTGGTGCCTTATTTGCAGGGCTCCACCAGTTAGGGCTGCAACTAACAACAACTTTGATAGTTGATTAGATGTCCATTATTAAAACAATTAATTGACTAGTTGGCCAAAAAAATACATTTCGTGTTTTGAAGTTTTTCACCCAAGTTTGTAAGAGACAGAGGCATAGAGAGGGTCGCATCTAGAAGGGAACCTCAGACCTGCTAATCATCGTGAGAGTGATCAGTACAA
>JAJHUR010084349.1:0-12255 GCA_027495735.1 Lutjanus campechanus
ACAGACATGCAGTTTCTGCAGGACCTATATCCAACTCTCTCTGCCTGCAAAATACCAACATTCAACAGGAAGAAGTTATTTGAGGTAAAAGGCACTCTGAAGATCTCAGCTGAAGAGTGGAAATCTGAAATAAAACGTGTGGTCATGGCTCAGATTTCCCCAAATTCACTCAATGATGGAAGAGCAGCCCTGGTGATCTGTGAAACTATCAACAAAGCCAAAGAGATCCATGAAGAGCTGAAAAGCATCGCCCGAGGTAAAGTTATTCTCTACTGCCGCAGTGACCCAGACAGTTTGAGCAAAATAGATGAGGAACTGCTTCCTGGTGATGTCATTGTAGCCACAAACCTTGCCGGGCGTGGCACAGACATAAAAGTGTCCAAACAGGTTAACAACAATGGAGGATTATTTGTGATCCTCTCCTTCCTTTCTGAGAACACAAGAGTGGAACTGCAGGCGTTCGGTCGAACAGCCCGCAAAGGTAAACCTGGATCTGCTCAGATAATCATATCCAGTGAACACCTGCCGCAGTCTTTCAGGACAGTGTCCTGTCTGGAGGAAGCTAAGAGCACAAGGGATAGACTTGCAGCAGAAAATATAAACCACATGAAGAAGGATGTGACTGAGTTGAAACTGAGGGAGGATCTGTTCTCAGAGTACTGCAAAACTCTTGAAGATATTCACAAGAACACAGATGGAGATAACAAACGAGTTGTTGTTGCCATCATGAATGAGTTCTGGGGGATATGGCTGCAAACTAAGTCAGAAGAAATCGACCAGCTGAAGAGAAATGAACTGGAAACAAGTTTAAAAAATGATTTGACATGGGCCAAAGGTCAGTCTGAAAGTCAGACTTCACCCTGTTCTAGCATTTACCACTACAACAAGTTTGGGAATATTGCGCTGACTGAAAAACAATGGGATGTCAGCACCAAGCTGTTTGAAAAAGCCATGAAACTAGATGAATGTTGGGCAGCCATAGCTTTTTACAGTCATGCATACTGCACTTTGAAGCAGAGGAGTCCAGGTTACCTCACCAAGGCCAGAGATGATCTCAGGAAGGCACAGGAGTCTCTGAAGTATCTCAGTGAGGAACCCATGGTCTGTCTGCAGTTAGTAAAAATGTCCTCTGCAGAATCAGCCAACAGTGACTCAACCAGCCTTGAAAAACAGTTAACAAACAGGTGTGTGATGCTCAGTTACTTTGATAAAAACATCAGTGACGTGATCCAAAAGCTGGATATGATAAAAGAAAAAGAGACAAGAGAGAATGAACAAATACATGCGGAGGCCAATAAATCATCAGTTTTCTCTCTGGTGCAGAGCGCAGATGAAGATCTCCAACTGGAAGTCTACAACCTCTACAATCAAGGTCTGAAATATGTTTTTTCTGTGGAAGAGGAGCCTCGCTTCCAATGGGAAGCTCTGCTGGTGTTCTCTCTTGGAGTTTTACAGATTATTGCAGGTGCACTGCTCATTGGATTTACGGTTGGTACATTAGCTCAAGTTGGCATGGGACTCCTCTCTGAAGGAATATCAGACTGCATCTTTGGCATAGAGTCCATGGTGACAGGAGATTTCAGCTGGCAGTCATGGGCCACAGAAAAAGCCATTTCTATTGGTGTATCTCTCATTTCGTTTGGAGTTGGAAAGCTGATTGCAAAGGGCTTCAAAGGTTCTAAAATGGCAATTAAGGGTTTTGGAACAGTTTCAAAATTTCTCTCCGGGCAGGCTAAAGACTGTTCAAGTGTAGTCACAAAGACATCTATGAAGAATGTACTAAAACTCACTGCTAAAAAAGCAGCAGAGGAAGTTATTATGTATGGAGTTGGGAAGGCAGAACAGAAAATACTGACAGAAATACTAGACACAATCAAAAATATGGTGAAAAGGAAAATTGTTGAAGACGTGAAAGCGAACATGGAAAAAGAGCCCTTAGCTACATTAGTAAATGTCACTGTCCTCTCACCTGTTGAAGATAAAACTCAACTTAATGATCTCCTGAAGCACGAGAACAGAAAGAGTGAACTGCTGGACATTTTCAGAGTGTTAAGTAACACTGCATTACAGCCAGTTTATGAAGACCTTGGCTGGCAGAACAAGCTCAACTCATCCATCTTCACAGTGATGGACAGCATTAAAGCAAAGGCCAAAGGAAGAGCACGAGAAATTCTGACAGCCATCCAAACTGTCCACATGGGGGCACTGGCAGGAGACGCCATCAGTGCAGTGCTCTGTCTCTCTGGCACATTTTTCTCAAATCTCCACAAAGAGCTGAATGAATTTAAAAAAGGTAAACATTTTTCAGAGGAAGTGCTTGTAACTGAGCTATCTGATTCAGACACTGAGATGCTGAAAGAATTCAAGCAGGATTTAGCCGACACCATCAGTGTTCTATTGGCTGATGCTTTGGTAGAAGTGTTCCACCAGAAGTTCTCCAGTCACATTGTTTCTTGTGTTCAAAGTAAAATAAATGGTGCCATTCGTGGTCAGCTCAGATCTGGTTTAAAGACTGACAGAACAGAGGAAAAACTCAGAGCTGCACAGAACAACAGATACATCGCGTACATGCCAGTTGACCCTGAACATACAGGAGAGGCAGGTGAACTCTCACAGTCACATGCTGAAAAGATCAAGAACCCAGAGACTGCAGGAACCCTTCTTGATATCAAAGTCTTATCAGAAACCTCTGGCATTAAAGTTGTCATCCTAACAGAGGACAGCCATGGCAGACTTACCAAAATGCATCAGGTGAGCCCAAGCACTGGAACCCCGACTCAAACTGTGACACTGATCTACAGACCACAGAGTGACCAATACCCAGGCGGTCATTATGATGTGCGCATCAATAATGAGACACTGAGCATACACAGTGAGGGCAAGGGCTGCCTATTTCATGCTTTGGCACGAGGCATGAAACCAGACGCCAAAGAAAGTGAGATTTCTGTGGAAGCACGCCGCCTCCGATCTGTGGAGGCCGATGCTCTCATCAGACAGCCAAGTCAATGGGAGCCTTTCATCAAGCGAAAAGTTTGGACTGAAGCGATCAGAGGAGGAGACTGGTACATGGCAAAGGGAGCTGCACAGAAAAGAGTGAAAAAAGTAAAGGAAAATGAAAATATACTTCAGCTCGAGGTTGGAAAAGTAGCACGATACAAAGAATGGAAAAAAAATGCAATTCAAAATCGAGGAATTGGAGAATTTATGAATGCAGATCATCAGCCACCAGTGAATAGTATACTGGAAGCTAGAAATATGAACCAGAATAGCAAATTAGCAGAAGCTATGCTTGAAGTGGCAACAAACTCATCTCCTTTGGATCCCAACCTGATTCCCAAAGTCTACAAAAATCATGGCTATAACCTTCCAACTGTTTATGTGCCTAAAGAAGTACATATGGAGTTTCCCAGTACAAAATCACAAGACTTCAGAACAAAACTAGCTAAAACCATAGCCAAAGATGATGTTGTGGGTGCCTTCAAACTGACGTGCTTAGGTGCAATGCCGAGATCCATGTTGGATAGCAGCCAAGGCTTCCCAGACTTTCAGGACGACCCGATGAGTCAAACCAGGCTTGCCAGTTTTAAAAACAGTTATCAGCAACACAGTACAGCCATGGCACAGGAATGGTTCAACCTGCTGGAACCTAAGGGAGTCATGACAAAAGACCATCTTAGCAGCATTACTGACTGGATCAACACAAGAGGCTACAACGATCAAAATGATCCACACAGGAACAAAGTCATTAACCTCCTGCCACGAAAAGGTAACATCACATTTATAAATACCAACTTGAAAAAAGCTGAGACTCAGTTCAAAATGTAAATAAAAACAATACAATGATTTGAAAAATATTTTCTACCTTTATTCAATCCAGTATATAGTACAAAGACAAGATATTTAATATTCAACCTGATTGACTTCATTGTTTTTTGTAGATATGCAGTCATTCTGTTGGGACAGGATCATGTGAGATACATCAGCTTTTCTTTTAAACACTCAGTCAGTGTTTGTGAACTGAGGACATTTATTGTTAAAGTTCTTAAACCCAGAGAGAAAACATTGAAACATTTTTTAATCTGTTGCACAATTTGTCAGTGCACCATCATCACCACCATTTGATGTCCCTTTAGTACCCAAAGACGATACTGTCATCTGTTACAAATTCACTTTTTTACCTGCAGAATGTTCCAGTCAGGTGTTTATGGAACATTCCAACAGTCTTTTGTTGCTCTTGTCCCAACTGTTTAAAAATACGTTGCAGGTAGGGTGCTCCTATACCTCAGTTGGCAGAGCGTGCGCCCCATGTGCTGAGGCTGCTAGTCCTCTACATACTGGTTTGACTCCCGCCTGCAGCTCACTAGCTGCATGTCATTCCCTCTCTCTCTACCCCCCATTCCTGTCATATCTTCAGCTGTATCTGACACAAATAAAGGCAAAAGCCAAAAAATAATCTTTAAAAAAAAATGTCTTGCAGGCATAAAATTCAGAGTGAGTGTATATTTACAAAAAATTGAAGCCACCCCAGATTGCTCAGAAGTTGTGACTTGAGACATCACATAGTGCCGTTGTAAGATCCTCATAGAACTCATCTATTTCTTCCTCTGATGCTGTGTTGGTAGTTGAATAAATGGCCATGATGGTTGTAATTGGGTTGGCATTGAAATCCTTGATAAGGATCCTCTCAGTGTGTTGGTGAACCCTTCGGAACTCAGCATCAGCCTCACGTCACCAGCAGCAACTTGGGCCTATTCAATGCAAGTATATGTAGAAAATGATCCACAAATCATTGCAATCTTTGTTTTTATTCATGTTTTGTACGTCCCAACTGTTTTAGAGTCACATGTTCATAGAACAGTTGTCTGTCCAATGTTCCAGTCATGTCTGCCGGCTCTGGCAGGATGGAGGATGAGCTGACTGAACTCATCACTCTGGTGACCTCTCTTGGCCAGTCAGTCACCTGCAGTTTTAATGAATTGATCAGTGACATGTGATTGTTGAATTATAAAACCTACATATAAATGCTGATTGCCACAGAAAAGTCATGTGCAGCCACTTCCTGAGTCTGTAGGTTTATATTTACTGAAAAGATACACATGAAGAGACCACTGTTAACTTTATATTATGGTGAGGAGTTAACTACAGTGTTTTTCTATTTTCTCTACAGAGAATTCACAGTGAAGAAAAAGACTGGAGAACAAGGATGATGAAAATGACAAAGATCTTCCACCTCCCTGATCATCAGGAGACCTGCCTGGACACGTATCATAAGAACTGCTTTTTATTTTTGGTTTAATTCAAAATAAATTAATATCCAGGGGGCTGATTACAGACAAATCCTAAATCTCATCTCAAACGTAAAAGGCAGAAAGAATCCAAATTTGATTTTGATTTTTATTGTACTGTGCACCTCTTTCACATAATAATAATAATGGAAACAAAACATTCACTGTGGCAAACTCAACATAAAGTACATTTAGATATTGGACATGTGATTTTGTATGTGAATGTTGACCATCACCACTGAAATGTTCCATGTTACTGTCCATTTTTTCAAAGGTACAGTTGGACTGATACTGGTTTTAAAATGAAAACAGGTTTGTGTGTTTATCAGGCAGGATACATCTTTGTTTCATTAATATCTGAAGTCTGAAATGTTTGTTAAAATTAGATTATGTGGGACTTCAGAGTTCAGTGGGTTTTTTTTAATGAGGACCTTTGGGGGTTTTTTTCATGTAAGAATTACTGAGACCCCGGACATAGATATATATATATTTAGTTTGTTTTATTTTCTATTATTATGCTTATTGTGTTTATTTGTTTTTTTTTTTGTATTTTAAGCTTTTACACACATTAATAGCTTATATAATGAAGATATCTAAGAGACAGAAAAATCTGGTTGAAACCAGAGATGTAAATGAATATAATCTATAAAATGGAGAAAATAAATTAGAGGAATCTAACTAAGATTTTAGTTGTGAGATGGAAGACGAAACAGAAAATAAATATTGTATTTAAATATTAAGGCATTACCTGAACCAAACCCATTCTATTTTATTATAATTATTTTTATTTTATTATATTTTCAATCTTTGTTGTTTTTAAAAACTTTTTTCTCTTTTCTATTATTCAAATGTATTAACTGAATGTATCACTATTACCGTTCATGTTGTTATTGTATATTTTGATGATAATTTGTTGGGTTCTGGGATTATAGGCTGGGAGGGACGTAAGTAATTATTGTAAAGCACCACAAACTGATGAAGAGTACAAAAGATACTCTATTGATAATCCAGATAATGTGTCATTGATTAATTTTTTTTGTTTTTTTCAAAACAGAAATGTACTAAATCATCTTTTGTCTTTGAACTACTTCAGAACATCGGTTTATTAATCAACAAAATCAGTGAAACATTATTGATCTTTTTTCCTTAAAATATCTGAATATGTTTATAATTGTGAGTATTTGTACCTCAGATTCTTTTTTAATAAGTTGTCTTTTAATGTTTTCATTTTGGTGTCCTCATATGTATTTGTATTACTAATTGTACGCACTCTCTTTCCTCAATCAATCATTGGTAAAATTAATGATCAGTTAATTGATAAATCATAAAAAAAAAGTTGCTGATACCAAACAACACCAAATGTGTTTTTCTCCTTCAATCAAAGTTTTATTTCCAGTTCATGTTATAGATTCTCTGAAAACAAATACAAACATATGAAGGCTACATATTAAACAATATAAACCTGAATATCAGATAACATGCAGAGCTCACTCTGTAAATAATCTGTCATATTTTGAATCTTTATTTGATAGTAGATCGATTAAATTTTGGTTGACTGATCAAAGTCTTTACGACCAATTAATCAATCATCAATCAATCGTTATCATTCCTAATTTAAATTTGATCAGTATATTGTTTGTTTATTATCATTTTGTTAGTTACAAAATAAATAAATAAAGCAGAAAACAAACATGGAAAGAACAACTACAAGAAAAAAAGAAGTTGACATGTTTGATGATCCTTTGACATAAATCAGTAAATTGATTATTTGTCAATGACCTCATGTCCTCTCTGTCAGGAAGACGTTCAAACAGGCAGTCGGTCCATCTGGGGTCCGTTTCACAAAGCAGGTTCAACAAACTCTGAGTGTAACCCTGAACTCTGAGTTGATCTACTCTGAGATAGGAAACTCTGAGTTTCCGGTTCCAGAACCGCTGATTTGAGTTGGTTTAATCAACTCGGAGTAGTTTCACCTGGAGTTACACGCGTGCACCACAACTCTAAAAAGCCAGCATCAATGGAGCCCTGATTCGACGAGTCACCATGGCAACGGGGAAGCGGAGGGCTGCGTTTTTCACTCCACTTGAATTGGAAATCTTAATGCGCTCATATGGTGAGTTTAACACGTTTTTAGAAAGAAGTGCAACAGCACTGCAGCTGCAAAAGAGAGGGAGACGGTGTGGGAGAACATTGTTGCCCAGGTCAATACGTAACTTTAAATGTAGTCCTTTGCAATCACAATAATATTACAGGGGAAAACTGTTTGAATGGTAGTCTATTAAGTTATTTCATTTAGGTGCAGTCCTGTGGAACTCCTCCTCGATGGCTCTGACAGGTTTATGTTCAGGGAAAACGACAAAGAAAGCCTCGACTTCGGCCTATTCCTTTTTCGGTTTCAGAGTTTGTTAATTAATTAATTTATTTTTTGTGAGAAAATGTTTAGTGTAAACATGTATAATAATTCTTTGTTAGCTGGCTGCACACAATTCAAGTTTTGTACTATAGATTGTAACTGAAATAAACCATTCATTCATTCATTCATTCATTCATTCATTCATTCATAAGCCGTTTCAGGGCCAGGCACACTTTTCTGACCACCCTGCATACAGTTGCCTTAAGTGCTCTGCATCTCCGACATACAAAAAAACTTCCATTTGCAAAGAACTGCAGCGCAACACACAATATCTGATGGGATGTGAGAGTGTGACTCCGGTTGGTAATGTTGCAAATGTTGCACATGTAATGTTACAATGTTGCAAATGTAACATTACACATGTGAAACGGTACCGCTCAAAAAGATAATAATGCAAGAACATCTATGCGCGGTCTGATAACAATCTCCCGACGAATATTTAATTCTCTGCGCAGTAATGCTGCTCCTTCATCCACTGGATCGTTAAGAACGAGGCTACGCCAAAACTCGCCTGCAGACTGAATGAATGAATGAGGAAATCAAATAGCGTGTGGCTGAAAGAGGGCGGAGACAGAGAGAAACTCGAGGTTCAGTGAGAAAAACCTGGTCCCGACCAGGTTAGGTTCAGAGAGTCTGTTACTACGGTAACTGACCGAGAGCTTAAGTTACCTCTCTTTGTGAAACAGGCTAGAGTTACCCTTCTTTCTCTGGTTTGAGTTACCTTCCTTTCTGAAACGGAAAACTCAGAGTTTCCCTCATTTCAGGGTTAACAGACTCAGAGTTTTCACTAAACCTGCTTTGTGAAACAGACCCCAGGTGTCTGAGCTGTGAACACAGGAAGAAAACATTGAATAAAACATGATCTGTGATCTGTGAGCCGAGTCTGTGAGGGTTCAGGGTTTACGGCTGAAGGAGGAACATTAGAACATCAGGTTACATCTTAAACTCAGTTTATGACTGAGCTCTGCAGCATCATCAACATTTTCTTTAAAATGGTGTCAAATTTATGTTTGATTCAAAGATTCGATAAAACTACAACAGCTGCAGCTTCATTAAAGGACATTTAACTGATGTTTTGGGGATAAAGATGAAATATACTTTCAATAAATTCTGTATGTTATATTGTAGAACTGCGGAAATGAGCTGGAAGCTGCAGTATCTTACTTCTGTTCTTCCACTGGGTGGAGCCTGTTACTGAACTCTGACTGTGTCACTGCAGTAAACATCCACAATCCTCCAGTTCAGCAGCATCTCTGGGGGTTCATTTGTTTTAAAGCAGCCGACTGGAGTAATGTCGCTTCAGAGTTTATTACCGTAACATATCTTTATGACATATAGATCAATAATAATAAAATATCTCAATCAAGTTTCTTATATTTGTACTTCAAACTCTTAAGTTAATTTCTGACTGTGTTCTTTGACTCATAAAAGATACTGAGCACAAAAACATACTGTGTTTAAGTAGGTTCTGAGAAGAACATTTGTACCTTGAGCAGCTGTGATCTATAAATCTCAAACTAACTTGCAATTGGCACCTGTCTTATAATCAGCGAAACCTCCTTATATAAACCAAGCTCAGACGAGGATTTAATCAGGAAGAGCCAAAAGAGAAAAACAAACATTATGGAAGAGAAGATCCCGGTGCTGTTGCAAGAGACTGAAGCCAGTTGTAACCAGTATGTGTTACCACTAAGTACAACATGAGAAAATTATTAAAGGTAACTGTAAGAACTGGACCAGACTCAGAAGATTTCAGGAACGACGGCAGCAGAGAGGATGGGTAGAGATGTAGTGAAACAGAAGCACAGGACTCAACTGTACATACAGTTGAACATCCTGTTAGATCACCTGTGTGTTACCTGTAGTCTGCAAACCACGTTCACAGCTGAAGAGATGAAGTGTGTTCTTGATCGCTGATTGAAGTTGAAATAGAAGAGATCCTTCGTCTGATACATGTAACATCAGTTCTTTTATCGGTCCTGTAAAGCACTTTGTAACCGTTCATTTGATAAGTCATGCAGTATAATCTGACCTAAAATATCTGTTTGTTAACAGATTAAAACTGCACAACAGAAGATTAATATATCAAGTGTTAAATATATATTAAGAGCCAATCAGAGCCTGTCAGCTCATTGATCAGGTGACAGTCAGGTGTTTGCAGTCAGTGAAGAGCAACTGCTGGTTCCAAAAACTATGGCCGCCTCGATCTTGTGACGTTATCGTTGCTCACGTGTGCATGGCGTCAGAGCATGTCAGGACACAAATCTAACCAGCATGCATTGTGCAACAATGCCGGTGATCAATTCTCATCTCGAACTACTACTACTGAGTGTGTTAAGGTCAGTCCTACCGCACGTGATGTGGATGATCAGTTTACATCCTCCTTACTTGAGCGACAGATTCTGTATGTCAGGGGTCTGAGCTCGCCATCCAGTTCTGGAAAAGGTTCTCAAATAATCTCTCAATCTCTGGAATCTCCTCCGATGGCTCTGCTGGTCTTGAGGGAACTTATTCACACAAATAACAGAGAAAATTGAAAAACTGATGCTCATTTAGATTATTCCAAAGTTCCTGATGACTGTACAGATTCACCATTTCTAACAGTGAAATTCACCAGTAAAGGTCAGCAAATAAATCTTGATCAGCAGCTAAACAGCAGCAAATTGACTCAAAAAGGGCATAAAAAGTGCATGAAAAGGATTTAAATTACATTCTCCTGAACACAGCAACATACCAGAACATGTCTGCTTATCAGTAATACTTCTTAAACACAATTACATTTCCCGTTTTAAACCGCTAACAAGTTTAGCATAACTAAATGGGATTTTACATTGTGATAATTAACATTGAAGCTAGTGGACTTTTGGCGCTAGTTAGCCACATGCTAACATCTATTCAACTCTGGTTTACTGTGCCCACGCTTCAGCAGGCGGCGCTCTCTCCTCTTTTCTCTAAACTCTGGTTTTATATTCTGACATAAAGCATGAATTAATACATGAAGACACAACATTGACTTTTACTGACCTTTTCCATTGTTTTCGCTCAGTTTCTTACCACTTTTGTAAAGTTGTTCGCACTCATCAAGGGTACAACCAAGCATGACTCTCTGCCGCTTTCATTTTGGCCAGTGTGACCAATCAGTGGACAGTCAGGAGGTGGGCTAAAGCATCTGATTGGCTGAGGTGAAAGGGATCTTTGTGTTTATTGGCTATCTTCTAAGCTTATCAACCAAACACTTTTGTTTTATCTCTTACATTTTCAAACACTTTTAAACATATTTATGTGTGCTGTTTTAAATAAAATTATATTTATGTCAAATGGAATGGTAGCGTTAGCGATTTCTTCATTTATTAATCTTTTTTAATGACTTATTTAACCCTCTGGGCTATATAGTCAACAGGTAGGCTACTATTTGAAAAAACAAAAACAAACGTCGGGCAACAAGATAGAACTGCTGCGGATCTGAAAGAGAAACGGTCTGACCTTAACAACAATGCACGAACATTATTTACTGTTGTTGACAGACTGACAAACCCATCAGCGTCAGTCCCTCCTGAACTGCTGTCCACCGAGGCATGCAATGACTTCACTTCTTTTTTCACAGACAAGATTTTAAAGATAAAACAGACAGTCTCTAACTCCAACACAGTGGCTATTTCACCTGTGCCTCATAAAGCTACTCCAGTTAATTTGGCACCTTTTCAGCCCTTAAATTATGCAACTTTGACAGACAGTCAAAAATCTTAGGTCCACTACCTGCTGCCTTGACATTCTGCCTACAAGCTTTTTTAAAGATGTTTTTAACTGCACAGCATCACATAGTGAACTGCTCTCTTCAGTCAGGCCTTTTTTCAGTGACCCTGAAGACTGCAGTCATTAAACCTCTCTTAAAAAAGCCAAATCTGGATGCATCAGCAATAAATAAAAACAGGCCATATCAAACCTACCTTTTTTTAGGAAAGATCATTGAAAAGGTTGTTTTTCAGCAACTTAATGCCTTCTTGGTGCAGAACAATTTCTTTAACGTCTATCAGTCTGGATTTAGAGCACATCACAGCACTGAGACTGCACTGGTAAAAGTTTTAAATGACATTCATCTGAGCAGTGATGCATCAAAGATTTCGGTTCTGGTATTACTGGACCTCAGTGAGCATTCGACACAGTTGACCATAAGATACTGCTCGACAGACTGGAAAAGTGGGCGGGACTTTCTGGCGTTGTCCTAAATTGGTTTAAATCTTATTTACAAGACAGGGATTTCTTTGAGTCACTTGGCAAGTATGAATCTGTGCGAACAAAAATTACATGCGGAGTTCCTCAAGGGTCCATTCTTGGGCCTCTTCTGTTCAACATCTACATGCTCCCTCTTGCTCAGATTATGGAACATCATAACATCTCCTACCATACTTATGCAGATGACACACAACTTTACATAACAGTGTCACTAGATGACTACAGTCCCCTACATCAGTTAAATAAGTGCATTGATGAAATCAATACGTGGATGTGCCAGAATTTTCTACAACTAAACACAGACAAAACTGAGATAGTTGTTTT
>JAJHUR010084350.1:0-10362 GCA_027495735.1 Lutjanus campechanus
TGTTAGCATGCTAACAGGCTCTCAACATCAATATAGCTCGACAGTGAGGTTCCACAAGTGAAAATCCCACTGATATTCCAAAAATATGATTTAAAATGCATCAAAGTAATCAATTTATATGGTATTTTTGAGTGCTGGCGGTTAAGACAAAACATCACAAAACATGGTGATGTAAGCATGTGTTAAGACGTGTGATCAGCAAAATAAACGTAATATAGAAGAAGCAGAAACCAGGTGAATTCACACAAAACACTGAAAGGCAAATAATGGAATTTGGACATGAAAGTAAAAACAGAGAAAAATAATAACCCCCGCTAGCAGCTTTTCCCCTCATGCAGCAGTCATAATGCTTTGTTGGATAAATGTGACATGAATTCTTCCAGAGCAACACCTGCTTGTGACGTCTCCACGGGCTATTTGTGGAACAGTCTGCTAACTGCTAAGCTTAGGTGCTCTGCAAATCCTACAGTATCGTTCCAATCAGAGTCAGAAAGCCGAGCGTGGGTTTGTGTTTACATATCTGCGCATGAACGAATGACAGAGACAGACTGTCATCTCCAGTGTACTGCCAGAACAAATCAGCGCTAGTGAGCCCTTAATTCACTGATGAGGGACAGCCTGAATGCCTAATGGGGAAAGGGGGGGGACACAGTGGACGGCGGAACGTGTTGAAGCCGAGGGACAGAGACGTACCGTGTAAGCCGCCGCATGCAGATGTGAACAAAGCAGAGGGGTTTAATTATGTGAACCTGCTAGTGTCAGATCAGTCAGAGCACTGATAACAGAGTTCAGAGGAGGACGGCCCTTCTCAGAGGGAAGATTTACCGGCCTGTTTGACCCAGAAGAAGTTGGTGAATTAAGAGTGGGAGGAAAGATTCATCCCAGCCCGCTGCCTAGTGAGCCATATACAATCTAGAATTACGATTAGGTCAAACATTTTTGGCAACATACTGCATATTCTAGTCCATCTCCCTGTTAGATGTTGACATACGACGCAGGTGCACTGCAACACATTTATCTTATTGATATTACAATTATTTATTGGATACTTTTTTTTACCCACGCTAGCAGTTTGGTTCTATGGATGGCAGTGTTAGTTGGTTGTCTGCTACATTGGCCGAGACTTAAACTAAACCACTGAATGGACTGCTATGAAATTTTGCACCGACATTAATGGTCCCAAATGGATGAATCCTACAGATTACGGTGATCCAGCGACTTTATCTCAAGTGCAACCTAGTAATGAGCATTGTGGTTTAGAGTGAAATCTCTGGATTCGTTTGACATTTGCTACATATATTCCAAATCCCTAGAACATAAATTGTGAGACTGCAACTGCTTCGGTTTATGACCAGAGCCAAGCAAAAAAAACTGATGCGCTACACCTCGTACAGGCTACATAACTAAGCAAAAATGTCATGCTCGCTGCGTTGGATGCCAGAAACGAAGGAGTAAGGAGTGGCTCCATGCTGAAGTTTTATCGCATACAAGCCTTGACTGCCAGTCAAAAAATAAAACAAAGACAACTGTGGTTAAAATTGATTACATCTTTAGGGAACATATCTCATAAGACAGATTACATTCAAGTGCAGCAGTCGGGGCAACCAGGCTTCCCCGTAAAGGGTTTTTACTCATTAAAAATGCTTGTGTGTATAGCGCACACTTCATATCAAGTAAGGTTAGATAAAATATTGTTGTAGCTATGTACGTTTATGATAATGCTAGTGCCCTTAGCACGTTAGCTAAGTCTGTTAGCTAGTTGTAAGTCCAGAAACAAAACCGTTTAAGTGTCATTCTGCATAGGTGCAGTGTAGGGAGATGGTCCATCCATCAACTGAGCACGTACAGGTCAGCCAGTCTGGTCCTATTGGTTAATGTGAACTTGTTTGAGTAACACTCGCAGTCTAAGAGAGAGAGAGCGACCGTGCATATTCAGAGGAGCTCATATTTTCTTCAGCCATGGTTAAGAACCAAGTCAACAAAACTTGCTAGCTGCGATCAGAGCTCGCAAATCTGAACTAATTCTGGTCTTGGGAGAGAGATCAAAACAGGAGAGTAGTAATTCCTTAGCTTTGTTCAGAATTCAGATAATCAATATGACTAATTCTCCTCTGACAACAATTTCCGCCAGTGTAACAAATGACTCGCAGCTCCAGCCAACACAGCAGGTACAGATCAGCTGGGAGCGAGGACGAAACAAAGAGCGAATCTGTCAGTTTGTCCGCTCATACCTCATCCAGTGAAGTTCATTTCTAGCTCGGTCTCTTATCATCGTCCAAAAGTGGCTCTGAGTGTTGGTGAAGCGCTGCAGAATAATGAAATCACTTGCAGCAGATGCAACAGAGACCCCACTCTCTGCCATGCCTGTTATTCCAGTGCAACAGAGTGCATTCCTGGAGCTTAGCAGATATTAAAAATTCAAGTCACGCAAACTGGGTTAAAACACCACACAGTGCACACATTTAGTCCAGCTCAGTAGCCGAGGGTTCAGGCCAGACTCTTGCATTTGTGGCAAAGACATACACACTTTAGCACTCTGGAGTGTCGACTGGCAGCTGCGGCCATCCAGAGGAGCCAGCAGGAAAAGGCCGCTCAGCTATCACT
This sequence comes from Lutjanus campechanus, assembly GCA_027495735.1. Lineage (NCBI taxonomy): Eukaryota > Metazoa > Chordata > Actinopteri > Lutjaniformes > Lutjanidae > Lutjanus > Lutjanus campechanus. The sequence continues at coordinate 2,605 of JAJHUR010084350.1, forward strand.
CAAAAAAAAAAAGAAAAAAAAAAAGAAGGAATTCATGATGTTCTGTCACTCTGCTATCACCCTGAAACAGTGGTTTACGCTGAAGGATGCAGGGAGTGGGGGGGGGCTAAACACACACATCAGGGGTGTGAAGGCCAGCATCATCCTCTGTACTGCCCTCCTCATCACTTCTGTAATCCTCAGGGACTGCTTTGAGAGCTTGCAAGTGAGGGACCTTCAGCGAAAGGCCTTCAGCAGCACTCGAGGTGTGCGCACAGGTTTTTATGAGGTGCAAAGTGAGCTATTATTCCCTCCAACCCTTCAGCTGCCTTTCCTGAGGGCGAGGAATTCTCTCTAAACCCCGAAGAAAAATACTTGTATATGGATTTTTATGACCTGAAAAGTGTATTTGCAGTTGACCTATCCCCTCTTTTGGCTGAGGAAAGCAGAACTGGAAGGCAATGGTGCCAAATATTGCACTACATGGTATGATCCTACACTGCACATGCAAACATGAGTGAAGCACCACAGATGGATTCAAAACCCAACAAAAAATAACAAGCTCGCACTGTCTCTGCATTAGTGCCCTTCACTTGTATTATTAATGTTCTGCCAACAAATTATTTAGGCCTTGCCCCAGGCAGATGCCAGTATTTGGTGGAATTAATGGAAACTATTTTCCACCACACATCAGGTGGAATATGCTAAAATCAGGCCTAACATCCCAAAGATGTGAGCTCATCTCTTTCTGATAGAAGAGAGCTGAGGTTATAAATCTTTGTAACGACCTGTAATGTGGGACCTGAGCTCAACACAACACAGCACGAGTGTGTGATGTCTCCATTCCTTTGTAGTGAGAGTCAATGTCAGGGTATATCAAAAGTCTTTGTCTGGGATCCATATTGCATTTTACGTCCTTGATATCACTTACAGTGATGGGCAGTTAAACAGAATTATTCTGTGCCTGTAGTCTGGAAAACCACCTGGTCAAACACACGGCCTGTAAAAACAAATGGCCTGTGTCACTGAGATGTGTTTTTTGTAATAACATCACAAGTGTAGTGTGGCAAAATGGTTGGTTTATAGCAAAGGCCCGGATGAGAACAAAGAGCTGAGGCACCATTTCCACACCCTCATCATGTAGTATTGATCTTCCTGTGGGTCATGGACCCCCCCCCATCATCCTGCGCTTCACTCGACTACGCCTCAGGACTGGCCTTGTCATCTCATTTCACCAAGCCAGTTGGAGGGGGGCTTTAACAAATCAATTACCAGCCTCGCGCTGGTTAGCTCTACTGGAGGCCACCACCACCGGCATTTGGTTTTTCTGGTCCCGAATGCTTCAGTCAGCCAATAACTGTTTGACTCGTTGAAAGCCATGAAGCTCCACCAGTGCCAACTGACAGCCAAAGCAAAATACAGTCACTTAAAACAGCTCTATTTTTTTTTTTTAACCAAAAAGACCCATGTGGTCTAAATAGAGGAACATGGGTTTCATGGATGAGCAGACAAATGATTTGATGATTTGATCCCACTAACAAATATTGTCAGTGTAGCCAGAGCCGGATACAGCTTATTTATTTGCTGTTGTCGTCCAAAATGTATTAAAACATATCAGTGAGCCACATTGTTGCACTGAATGATGTGTTTCATCATTACAGTGAACACGGGCAATTTCAATCCCACAGGCACAGACCTGCAGCATGTTTTACTCATTAGAGCAGTGGTTCCCAACCTTTTTTTCCTTGGAGCCCCCCCTGTAAATTAAAATTAAAATGAGCAAAAAGAGAAAGAAAGAAAATGAGCAAAAACTTTAACAAACCCTGAAGTTGTGATTTTAGTTGACAAGTGCAAATCTGATTTTGACGACCTCAGAGCATGAGTGTATTAATCCTCCACTGAAAGTAGTCCTCCACAAGTGCAGTATTTACTCCTCTTTAAGCAGGGATGTTGGAACCACTTTGGGGGTGGGGGATGCTTTTTTTTTTTCCTTCGCTGTTTCTGACTTGATTTTATTTGATAATTTCCTACACGACTGGTGACATGGGTGTACAATCCACTTGAAGGGGTGGGGGGAGGTGATGGTACCACTTCCTGCACCTGTCTTACAATAAAGGTAGCCGAAAAGGGAAAATGAGGATGACTACGTCTTTGAGGAATGTTTACCAAAAACTACAGTGCCCAGATGTTTAAGGAAATAAGTCTTTTCTAAATGAAATGATTTGTGACCCTTTCTTTTAAGGTTTACATGTTCAGCAATAAAGAATGGGTTTAGGGCTGAGTGCCATAGACAAGACAGACAGAAAAGGAGGGTAACACCAGCCTTTAAACGACTAATACACCACAAGAGACAGGATCAGGATGTTACTATTAAGGATTTTTTCGCTTGTTTGTTTTTTTAATGAGGATCATGTCTATTACTTTTGAATAATGCATGATATTGCACGCACATGGTTCTGTTTCAGTCTATTTACAGAAAAAGAAAAACGGGGTAAAAAAAGCAGCAGGATAATCACTCTGCGCTTGTCAACGTCAGTCATACTCGCAGTTCCTCACAATCAGAGAACATTCAGGGAAAATCAGCAGGTATTTTCTGTTCGTTCTGAGCCAGGCAAAATCATTTCAGGGCTATCTGTAAGAAAGCAGATGATTTAGCTGTACCAAAACTCTTCAAGTAAACACTGCTGAACACTGAGCTGGTTGTTTTATCCCACTCATAAATCTCACAATTATCTGACTGGGCCTACTGTATCCTGCAGAAGCTGGTCCCAAATAAACAGTCTTAAACCCTGCTCAAATAAACACAGTCCCAACAGCCATAAACACTTCACCAACTGAGCTAATAACACAAACCGAAGCTGCAGAAAATAAAGCAAGCAAGTACGAGCTGTCATGTACATGCTGATCTCTGGCATTTGGTTGAATGATGATGGAGACATGCCAGCAGATTTGTCCATAGTAGCAGGTCAATTTTAAAATGATTTAAAGAGATAGTTCAGATTGTTTGAAGTGGGGTTGTATGAGGTACTTATCAATAGTCAGTGTATCACCTACGATAGAAGGTAATACACTGTCGATATCAATCAATATCAGTTTACTTGTACGCCATATTATGTATGTAACATGTTCACAGCTTAAACCTTTATTATCTGACAAGAAACTGCCATTATATGAGCCAAATATCTCTCTCTCCCCAAACCAACCAAATTCCATAGGCAAAATCAGTCATTTTAACTTGCAGAACAACCAGAATTCCTGGTCTACTCCTGGCTCAATCTCTCAGTCTGTTTGTGTCATCGGTTTACTTCAGTGAACCCTAATTATCCTTTAAAAACACCAAAGTCACACAATAACACAAACAAACTAACCAGTCCAGGCAAGAGTAGACCAGCAACTCCCATCTTAAAGAGGTAAAATTACTGACTTCCACTATGGAGTTTGGTTGGTTTGGGAAGAACAGAATCTGGCTACAAAAGTAAAGTGGTGAAAATATTCTAAATATAGTGTTCACATGAACCTTTTTTTTTTTGGACCTGTTTTAGCTGACTGAAATACCTTTTGTTGCTGACCCCTGTCCACAGCAGTTTATTGCTTAGCTTCCTACACCTGTACTCCTGCTACTGCTTCTCCAAACTGGGGGTGCGCCGACCGCCATCTACTGCAGCTAACACACTTATTATGGATAAGTACCTCATACAACACCACAAAAAACCCTGAACTATCCCTTTAAAGTGAGCTTCAGACATTTATGCTGAAGGATTGCAACAGCATTTGTGGGGTTTTTTTTTGCATTGTCAGACTGCTTCTATAAGCTGCATATTTTAACACCATAAGACATCAGGCGTGCTTTCATTCTACACACTGTGTGTTCCTGCTAATGAAGTGTGCTTGGCTTCGTAAGAATTTGTTGATAAGGGCATCATCAATCTGTATTCTATAATAAATAAATAAATAAATAAATGATGGAAAATGAGAAAAGTAGCTCAACATATTATTATGAAGTCTCGTGATAAGCTAAGGCGAGTTTTCCAGTAAAACTAATGTTGGCTACTACACAAAGCTGGCAGGACCAGAGACTCATAGATCAGCCAAAGGTTGCACCACACACAGCTAAACTTGCATCATCGGGGCTTTATTGGATTGACAAGGTGAAGGCTCTCAGCTGCTTCACATTTTACATTAGGCTCTGTCACACTGCGCCCAGTGCTTTGATGGATAGTGTTTACTCAGTGCGCTGAGACTGACAACTCTGGATTCATTATGATACACATGATGTATTTATGTAGAGAGCAGCTGCACCTTATTTCTTTGTCCTCGACAAGGCAACACCCACACTACAGTATCCGCAGACACGTGACAATGCGAAGAGCCGAAGGTCCAGGTATGCATCAGGTCAGCCGTGCCGAGCTCTATGAATATGCATGTGACCTCCCGCTCAAAGGTTTAGAGCTGTCAGAAAGTGTAACTGTGTTGAGGTGAAAACACTGTGCATGCACTTCACGGAGCAGAGCTGGGTTTTATCTCTGTATCTCCAGCTGGGGTCAATATTAAATGTAAGATCAAGATGTTTGACCATTTCTGATGCACTTTGATGTTAATCATCTTTTCTTTTGATGAATTCTCTGATTGAGATCAAATGCACCTTGCCTTCCAGTCTTTTTCTTTTCATGTTTTTTTTTTGAGTTTAGTCATGAATCACCGAGCAATCATTGTACTTCACTCTGTCCAGTTTCTTCAAAATTATAAAACTTGAGCACCGTCTTGAACGTCTTTAAAATTTAAAGGGATTACTTATTTGTTTTAATTGCATTTTTTGGCGTGGAAATATAAAGAACATTTTACAACACTGAGGTAACTAAGTTGTTTTTTTTTCTTATGCTAGTTTCATCCTCGTGAGGGTCTAACGTTAAGGCCAGACAGTGTCATCCGCTGTTCAGATCGTAAAGTTCACAGAGGTAATTGTGAATTGTGATTCTAGGCAATAAAATTTGACTTGACTGGCTCGTTAGTTTGGCTAACTAGCTGGATTACTTGCTTAGCCAAACTGCCGCTAATTAGCCAAAAATATGGCCTGTTTATTCAACACGTAGTCTCCTGTGAGATCACTCCCAAAAGTAAGTGTTAAGTACATTCAGAGTGACACAAACAAATAGACCCAGACAATTTCAAAGTATTCCAAAAGTAATCCAAAGTATTACAAATATGTTCCTTTCCTTGGGTAATCTATAGGAATACATTACAGATTACATCTCAGTGCATGTATTCAGTAATCTGTAGAGAATTACGTTTTAAAACTAACTCTCCCAACACTGTTCTTGTTATGCAATCCTCTGCGAGACAAGGTATGGATCTAAATTAAGAGAAGTTTAACAGCCTCTCGACCGGAGACTAACAGGTTTAAACTCTTAATCTGGTTCAGACTGTGGGCGTGCACTGCTGCAGCAGCTGACTCACCCTTGGGAGTCCACTGACAGTTACACAGAAAGCCTCCTAAGTCAGACAAATCTGCAAATAATTAAAGCTTTTGGGAAGATCCTCTGTTTTATTAATTAATGCATCCCAAATCTATTTTAAGGCTGGAACTGTTTATATGGGAAAAGCATGAAGCATCACGCATCTGTTAGAGAGTTTTACAAAGAAAACGTAAGAGGAGGTACCTTTGCCAATGTTATTATTTATTGTCCGTAGGGTTTAGATGAAGGAACCTGAAGAACCACATATAAAAATCTGCTTTTATTATTGTGGACAACACAGGAACTGTGATGCTCATAAAAACCAGGCCACGCAGAGCAGTCAACGGCCCTGTGGCTCTGGTTTCTGCTTCCCACAGTGTCCCACTCACTGCCATTTATTCTCAGGCCAGGGATCACCCTGCTCACAATGATGAAAGATATCTGAATAGAGATGAACTGCTGAGGTTATAAATGCAATACTGTGGAAAAAAAAATACTGACCACAGGTGTCTTCCAAGAGTAAACAAGTAATATTTCATAAAGTCTCGTTATTTACTCCATCAATCAGACATGATGTGAGACAGCAGAGCTGGTTTCCTGAAGGAAACCAGAGGTCTTCTTAATAAATGCCATGAGATCATTCATAATGATGATTATGTGATTATGGCACAGCTCCGAATGAGCCCTGTCCAACAATATGCTCGCTCAGACAGTGTATTGTAAAACTATTAGGCCTTGGCAACATGCAGCACGACTGTCGAGGCACAAAAACCCGGGTAATGTATTGAGGAAGTGCTTCACGGGACATTATTTCAAATTTCTACTTAAAATATTCTTATTTCCAGCGAAAATATTGATTTGCGAGCAACTACAATAAGGAGGCCTTGCCTTGTTTTGTTAAGCAGGTTGCGGAGAACAAGCGTGGCTTAATCACGGCTCTCAGATGGGAAACTGTGATTGCACGGAGTGAAAGCCAAGATTGCAATTTAGTGTGAAACACAAACTACCCATGAAAACAACAGCCAATTACACTGGAAAAAACAAATGTTTAACCACAGCCAAACAGGAATGAGGGATAATTTTGTGTGTTAAATAAATAAATACAATAAAGATTAATAAACTAGCCACGGAGGCAGCTGTAAAGTGTCTTTATACTTGACTAAATAGGTCGAGGGGTACTGGCACAACATAAAAAAGGCTCATGTTTCTGACCGATGCCTCATGTCAAAGAGCTTTTTCCCAGATGCATCTAACTGCTTTTCTATTGCACATTCTCTTTGTTTCTTTTTCTGCACTTTGCATGAAAAGTTGAAAATTTAACTTTTAAAACCTTTTGCAAAAAAAAGGAACAATCTCTTAGTCTGTCATGTTATTTATAGTCCAGAGAGGAATCGGTTCTTTTATTCTTCCGCAGAGGTCTGACTTTCTGATTTCAAAAGACCCCTACTTTGCTGATGCAGAGACATTACCGCAAATTAAAAGCTCATTGGGCAGGCAAACATGCCAGCGTGCGTTCCGCCAACTCATCTGTTCCTTGTGACAACCTGAATCCATCATTCATCCCCATGATTTACAGCCGAGGGTCTCCAACAGTGGAGTGTCAGATACATCACTGGTTCCTCCAAAAAATCTGAACTGTGCCTGCTGGCTGCATGCAACAGATCAGATACAAAACACATAACGTTTTTGTGAGGTTTTACCTTCCCATGCAAGTAAATCTTGACACTAAACTTACAGGGTTAGTTCAGATTACTTGATGTGGGGTTGTATGAGGCACTGTAGTCAGTGTATAACCTACAGTAGATGTGTTCTGTATGTTAGCCATGTGCAGAAGCCAGCATTGAAGCTAAGCAATGAACGACTGTGGACAGGGTCAGCAACAAAAAGGGATTTTAGCGACTTAAAAAGGTCCAGTCCAAAAAAATCAATATATGTGTAAGTATATGCTATATTAAAATATTTTCACTGCATTTTTTTGCTGTCAAATAGGCTTTTCTGATGGGAAACTGCTGTTACAGAAGTCTACCAAACTCCAGAGGCGAAATTTTACCTCACAGAGCACAGGACTTGCTGTTCCACTTCTGCCCCAATTTGTCAGTTTGTTGTTGTCATTGTGTGACTTCAGTAAATCTGAACTCACCCTTTGAAACACCAAAGTCACACAGTAACACAAACAAACTAACAGATCGATTTCGCCTATGGACTTTGGTTGGTTCAGAGAGAGAGAGAGAGAGAGAGATTTAGCTTATATAACGGCAGTTTCTTGTTGGAAAATCAAGGTTTTAAAGCTGTGAACATATTCTAAATATGGCATACCCTTAAAGTG
>JAJHUR010084350.1:10382-30264 GCA_027495735.1 Lutjanus campechanus
TTTTTTTTTTTTTTCTTTTTCAGGTGGGCCCGTTTTAAAATATGGCTAAAATACCTTTTGTTGCTGACCCTGTCCACAGCAGTACATTGCTTAGCTTCCAGGCTGGTGCTCCTCTATGCTGCTCCAAAGTGGGCTTGTGTCGACCGCCATCTATTGTAGGTAATACACTGACTGTCAATAAGAACCTCATTCAACCCCTAATCAAATAACCTGAATCATCCCTTTAACTCATTTTAGGTTGTTAACTACTCCCACAGAGAATATACTTTACATACAAATGTATACAGTTGTGTCACTGAAGGAGACACACATGGACCTAAGTCATTCATTTTCCATTATGGATTTACACTTCATTGAATAAATGAGATGGGCTCTGCAAAAAAATCGCAGGAGGAAATAAATGAAATCCTTATTCACCTAATAAGGGCCAGCCATCTGTGTGCTCACCGGGAAACTACGGTGGATTATTCCCTTGCTAAAAATCAATAACCTCTCAATGAGCTGCCAGTGGTGGATGCTATAGCTCCTGAGGAGAATGAGAATGTAAGCTGCAGGACGTGCGGTTCAGGAGGTGACATAATCATAGATGCCAATCAAGGTCCATTGTCTCCAAACAACGGGGCCATGCCTCGAGGGAGCGCGCGAGCCCACACTGGAGGTGCCCGAGGCCTGCCTGCGTTACCTCAGCTGTCATACGGAAGAGTCATCAGCTCCATCAATCAAGTGGAGTGATTGCCGCCCTGCATTAGCAAATGTTTCAGAGTAGGACCAAATGAGAAGCGGAGGCAGTGCGAGCACAGCACAAGTCATTTAATGTAGTGTTTAGTGCTGATAATGTATTTTCCTTTTACAGCAAATGACGGAAATCTGCCAGCAGGAGCTCATCATTTCACTTCTTCCCGGACTGAAATCGACCAGCCTCAAGAAGTTTCTTGATATAAGTGTCATCCCATTGAGCACGAATTGTCTGTTTTTGAGATAACGGTGCTTGTTTTTATAAAACAGAACATCAACGTTCCCATGAAGTCAAATTTATCCTTGTTTTAGCCAGGAAAGTCCCGCTGCGATACTAGATCTCTTCTTCCAGGGAGTTCTGGTCAGCACATAGTTTCTCATAGACGGTTTCACAAGTTGGAATACTTACAGTACATAAAAACACAACACAAGAAAAATAGTAAAACATACCGGCCATACCAGCAATGTTCATATCATATTTCACCTCAAGTCAAGGAGCAGTTTGTATAAGACTTTTAAAGGTATTTATAGATGGAATTGAACTAAGGAAATGAGATTTAGGTCAAAATTGATGTTAAGTTGTTTTTTTATCACATATCCCCTATGGGCTAGTATCTGTACAAACAATGACAGTAAGGTCATCTTGTAGATATTCTGTCTTTTCCTGGAAAATAACTCAAAACTTGGACGCCTGCATTAAATTTGTGTCCAATGAAGCGCTTCCTTGCTTATGACACAGCAAAGCATGGAAGGAGAACACATCCGTTGACAAGAATAGATTGGGCTGTTTCTGTGGAACAGGCCTCATTGTACAAGACCACAACTTTGAAAAATATTTTGTGTTTTCCCCTCTGATAGCTGCTCAGCTTCAACCTTTGGTCATTTAATTACAGAGTTTTCCTGATAAACAGATGACTGCAGCTTTCTTGTTGCTAAAGTAGCTAACTGTAACTGTTAGCTGCCGTTAGCAAGGCAACACGACCGGGCTCAGCAGCATCCCAGTGAACACAGCCAGTCACAGGAACGAACATAGCCAAAAGGGAACGCAGCACTGAAGTGGTTTACAGAGTTTCCTACTTCGCTTGTTGCTAAACTAAGTTAGCTCGGTTAGCCGTGACCCAGATGCGGGACACTGGGAAAACCCAGCAAGAAAACCACCTCCATACTGTAGCCTTTTTCCTGTTGTCAAACTGGTCTGTGTTGTTCTCAGAGGCTGTTTTGATCCCACTCTGGCCGCGTTCACTGGGAGCTCTCAGTCCAGGAAGAGTCAGCTGATATGACTGTTGTCCCTCCTAGTGTTACATCCATGGACCACTTTAGCTGCATTGCAGGGGCAGGAGCGCAACACGCAGCACTACTGGCTACTGTAAACGCCAATCAATGTCAAGTCCCTCCCTAGCAGCCTCTTTTACAGGAAACACGTAACCACTAAGCACTCAGCTAGCCATTTCATGGGAACTTAAAGCCTAACCATGAGGCTAAAAGACTTGGTAAGGTCAACATCTTTTTGGCAGACAAAGATACGGTTTGAAGTTTCTGAGTGACAGTTTGTTTGAACAGTCATGAGCCTCATGTGTCTGAGGGTTAGGGTCTTCATCAGGGACCCCGGCAGTCACTCACGCAAAAGAAAACAAAGCTTGGAAGGCAGCAGGGCCGTGGATGGATTTTCCTTTAAACTGCTTCCTAATTAAAACAGCCGCTGATGTTTCTACCAGGTGGTGGCGAGAAATGTGTCTACTGTACGGACTGGACACGTTTAGAGGAGCCACTTGGGGGATCCGGTGTGGTTTCGGGCCCTCTTAACATCTCATCAGGTAAATGTTGTAAGACCCTAAGCAGCTGGAGTTCACAGTCAGGACAACATGTGCTCACCACAGACTGAAACAGATCGCCTCGATACCTTCACAGTCACACTTAAACAATCAGGGATCAGACCTTCCATCTAAAACCATAATGCTCTATCAGTCATTCTTTCTTTCTTTCTTTCTTTCTTGCCAGCTCTGCTCTTTACTCTTTCGCATACCCTCAATTTCTCTCAGATGCAAAATTTATTTTTCTTGAGAGCGCATTTAAGAAGTCTCATTATTCTGTCAGAGCAGCTGACAGCGCTTCTCTCCAGATCCTCAAACCTCAGGGGCTGGTAAAGGAAAAACAGTTATGCACACTTTCTCCCAACCCAAACTTCCTTCTCGGGATCTAAAATAAACTCAGGCCAATTGTGTGCATCCACCTCCTGCCGTTAGAGGAAGACCTCACTTGGCAAAACAGCCGAAGGGGGAAAGTCGCACATGCCAAAGGTCAGCGATGAGGAGAAACACGACAGCCACAGATACCCAGGGTCAGCGCTCAGCCAAAATAAACCACTGAAATCAACCCCGTAAACCATCATGATTCCATCAATCTGTCACCAGCGTGATTTTATTCATCATGACAGAGAGTGAGCAAGGGAGAAAGAGAGCGAATGAGGGAGTTGGCTCTGTCTGTGAAATACAATACAGCACAAGCTGTTCTCCATCTGGGGAGATGTCAGACTCGTCTGCCTCACCGAGTCATGACAAGCTACATTATGACTTGTCAATTTACACCACGTTTGATTGGATTCATTAATACCACATACATATATGCAAACACAAAAAATATATGGTCCAAAAACCTTTAGTTAACATGACTAATTGAGAATAAAATAGTTTATTTGAACAACTCTGAACATTTTACAGGTGTAGCTGGTGAGGAAAAGCAAAAGTACAGAAAGAAACAGTAGCAGAGACCAACAGCAGGAACTCAACCTACATATATATCTGGTTTCATTCTTTCATAACCCACACAAGCATTTAGTGAAAAGCCCCCTAAGGCTGAGATTACAGCCCTGGATTGGATTCAACTCTTGCCCTCTCTCACTGTAGCTATTTGATGAAAGACTTGGCAAGGGTCACATCCAAGTGCGGTGGTTTTTTTAATTTTTTTTTAAACTTGCTTAAATGAAACTATACGAGAACCTGGGCCAGACTGGTTGTCTGGTTGTAAATAACCTGTGGTGTCCCAGAGGGTGGCACACTGCAGGCTGTTGTGCTTTGCACGCATTTTGCAGAGTACTAAAACCGCGCACTGGGTTCCCAGGGCTCAACGGTATCAATTAGGGGCAGCTTGTGAAAAGATGTGCTTCCTCCGTTGCTGTGGTCTGGTCAGAGGTAGGAAGTGAGGGAAAAGAGAGGGAGGAGGCGACTCGGGTCCATAAGAATTCAGCCCTCAATTTGCCCTGTCAGCTTGTTCACAAGTCCACAAATAAAGAAAAGTGGAGCACAATACCTGACCAGTCGCTCCCTATTTCCATTCTCTCATCTGAAGTGTGCAGTAATGTCCCCCCCCTCCACAGACACCTCGACTCAATGACTGCAGAGAGCACACACCGCCAGAATAAAGGCCACAAAGGGCGCATGTTTAGTTGTGTCCCAGTGTTACAACTCTGAGGGGAGCGACAGGTTACCCACAGTGGCTAAACTGGCCAAACCACAAGCCTTTCTGTGCTCAACTTGACTCACTTACCACACTTAGGAAACACCAGATACTGTAATCATATTTGAAAACCACTTTAACCACAATAATAACACACGTCAGAGAACTTCCAACACTTGTGTCCTTCCTTCCTTTAAGGAATGAACATGAACCTGACAAGAAAGGGAAAAAGTCCAAACCTAGGACTGGGCAAGATGGACAAAATCAAATATCATAATATTTTATCAGATACCTTGATAGCGATATTGCAACAATATTGTAGGGATGACTATTGGTGCTTTCACTATGAGATTTTTCAGAAATAATTACCAATATTGTATATATAATGACTTGGGTAAAGGCGAAAGGGCAAAAAGCAAAAAACTGAAAATAACATCACTTTACTGTAATGCAACCTTTAAAACCAGGAAATCACTTACCACACTTATGCCATAACACGATATAATGTTATCCAAAATCTAAGAAGATATCTAGTCTCTTATCACAATATTGATATAATAAAGATATATTGCCCAGCCCTATCTCAACTGGTGATAATGTCACAGTAATAGGCTGTAAAATTTAGCACAATCACTTGTCTACTGATGTCCCACTGTACAGTCCGACATGATGTTTTCACCTGGAACAGTAGCATTTGCCGGGTTGCCCCAGGCAACAAGGATTAAGACCACGGTCAGCCATTGCATTTAGTGTATTTGCCCCTGCTACTGTGTCAAAAGTCCCCAAAATATTTCATGTTGAACAACAAAATCTTCGAATGAGCAGGAACAGGTTATAAAACAGTTACAAATCTCTGTTGAAAATTAAATACGTAATTTTATGACGTGACAACGCTCTGTGGTTAAGGTTCGGTTATAGGCTTAGACACAAAAATTACTTGGTTTAGGGAAGTATCATGGTTTGGGTTTAAATTGCTATGCTGTTAAGGTTAGAGGAGCTACGTCGTTATGGTTACAATTATAAACATGTGTTTAAGGTTAGGGAATGATTTTGGTCCGATGTTTTGTTGACCCAACTATCCACCCTGACCTCCTCCCTATGCAGACTGTATAGCTCGCTTTGCTTTAGAACGTCTCTAGACGCATCCTGTGCTCCCATCATAATTACATAATTACTTCGGCCACTACCGTAGGTCGTTTTTGGGCATGCGTTGAAATGACCCTTCCGGTCGTTCTTCTTGGGAGAACAGTCTCAAAAGTCCTGAGGCTTCCTGGGAAATGAATGAGTATAACAAGCTTCAGAATGGGAATGTAGCAGGTCAGGTTATTCTTCAAAGCTTCGCCACCTTAAAAATCATTCTTAATAACCAACAAACCTTTCACAGTGAGAGCACAAACAAGTAGATCTGGGTTATGTAAAATGTGTTCAACCATTCTTGTTTTCACTTTTTCATTGCTAAAATGTTGCTTATAATTAAACCAGAGTATAATTGCTCCAATTATGGCAACCATTCTGTCAGCTTTGGCAATCAAAAGCTGATGGCTGGTTTCCAGCCTGGCAACCAGCTCCAAAACTTGTCAGGCCGCATTTTTCCCAAGTGCATTGACTGATGCATCATCTTTCCAGCTAAACATCCGCGCCATCGAAGACTAACAAGTTGAACTTGCCATATTCATAACACAAAGAAGCTTCTGTTAACTCACTAACTGTGAATCCTCTGCCCTCCTTCCTCCGTCTCGCCTCTTGAAAATGCTAACCAGAGCACGTACGACCGTAATGAGTTCACCCAATTGCTTCTGACAGGTTTGGTCCGCAAAGCTGCAGCAGTTTTTCTGCTCTGTTCAAACAGGGAACACTGAGGTCTTGCTTCTTTGTCCTTCATAAACAACAGGCCAACACAACCAGGGCTTAATTCCCCTCTGTTTGGGGACAAATGGCCTCCTTCATTGGATCCAGGGAGAACAGAGGGACCACACAGCCCCTTCGTCTTAGAATGGACAAAGGCTTTGCCCCCGAACCGGCCAACTTGTGTCATAACCTTATCGAAACGAGCCAGTGCTCCCTGTCTGAGAATAAGGCCACCGAGATGGAGAGGCCCAGTGAAGAGGGGTAAACTTCTCCTCTTCCTTACTGAAAAGGGCAAACTATAGCATCCCTGTTGGATATGGGGGACAGGGGAGTTCTTGTTTCTAATGGCTTGGGGTTCTCTGCTTACACGTTGTGCCCCCTCTCATCCACAGCCCTGTTAATCCCATTAATATGAAGAGGGCCAAGAGCTTGAGAGTGGCCACGGCTTAAGAGCCATCAGCCAGCATTAGCCCTCGAAATCCAAACCCTTGTCTAGACCCATTAACAACTTAGCCCCGCAGAGTCAAATCATTTGAGAGTCATGTTTAATGATGGGAGCATAACCTATAGCCAGCATTTACTGATCACTGCACGCGTTCAGAACATTGTTTTTTTAGAAAGCGCCAGATGCATCAGGACTAATCTCCTTTTGTTGGTCAAACAGTACATTTGAACCAACAATTTGACTCAGTGTATTCCTTGGCAGCTTTGATGCCTTTCTCACATGATTGAGTAGCTGTGTTGAACGTCTGCCATGCAATTCTGACCATGCGAAGGATTTGCTTATTGGATGATTCAGTCAAGTATTAAACATTATTCCCATTTAAGGCGATTAATATCGTGTGTGTGTGTGTGTCTGTCTGTCTCTCTGTGTGTAGTATACTGTATGTGTGTGCGCTGCTACAACCACATGATGTATTAGGAGAGATAATCTGTTGGCTTTTAATTAAATAGCCAAGGAAGGAGCACTGAGAATACCCAAAGAGGGCTAAGGTTAACGCCTTGTGCAGCGCAGCGAAGACAATCTCTAATGTCTCAATCCGCCACCAGGCAGCCACCCGACGTCGACATGTGGCCCATTTCTCATCCCACTGCATACCAGTCGGGTGATTTAAAAGCATTAGAGCCTGATTAATGCCGCTTTGAAGCAGCTTGCTCTGGCCGGGCCGGAACACAGCGAGGGCTTTCAAGAAACAATGGGCACGGTGACTGCTCATGAGCAGCCTTCAATCCCACAGTGAGACCAGTGACCGAGCGCTGCAGCGAATCGCAAATGACAATCAGCTGAAGCGGGCAATCAGCGGAGTGATTCAGCTCCCTTCACCCCGCTGCTACACGTATTTAGTTTCAGCCAATGGCAGATCGCAGTTTGCTCCAGTAATCAAAGGACGGTTCGGCTCAATGCTGTAATCAGCTCCACGTCGAGCTATCACAGGTATTTAAGACTCCCGCGTATCGAGTTTCTCAAGAGTCTAGACATCATCTGGATCTGGAGGTTGGGGGTGTCTGGTGGCGTCAAAGGAGCATGTTCCCTGTGTAAAATGTCACTCAGGATTACCGTGAGGAAGAGAAACACTTAGACAACTGCTTAATGGAGCTACCATGCTCAGCAACCTGCCACTGTTTTCACACCTTTCGTTGCAGCACAGAGTGTACTGTAACTTAATAATAATGAATGCAAGATTAGTTATATTGTTAATTGCTATAACCGGCCTGTTTTTTCACCCAACCACATAACATATACAAGTGTATTTGGGAAGGATTTTTTATTATTGACCTTTTTTATAATTATGGCCTAATATGGGCACTTAAATGTACAATATGTAAGTTCCGCCGCCATGGGATCAATAATAGGCAGTCAGGTGATAACCAAAGTAGTTAGGATTCTTCCTCTGGGGATCATTACTGCAGTTTAATGGCAGTCCATCAGATATTTGGGGAAATATTTCAGTCTGGATCAAAGTGTTGAACTGACCAGGCTGCATTCCCATCCACAGAGCCATGCCGCTAGTGTGGCTAATAAACTCGTCAGTCTAATAGTGTCACTGTTTTAATTGTTTATTTAAAGATTTCTTTGGCATCTGTGCTACAACTATGTACCAGCTGACATGTTGGCCTCGCTGGGTGCAAATTGCTGTTATTTTCACAAACCAGAAATAATTGATATTTCTTCAGCTTCTAGTGGAAAAAAAAAACCTCAATTGAAAAACCTTCCGATTGCCAGAGCAGTGACAGGGCTGCTGGAAAGAGAAAGTTGGCCGAAGCCCGCAGCGTCACACCCACCAATACACAGATCACGCATGGAACCTGCCTTCCCAATCTGGGCCACACAGCAGTCTGATGAGCTAATTTAACTGTTTTGACAGTCGCTGAGAAACCTGGTGACCCAGAACGGAAAGGTAGAGAAAAAGGAAGTTCACAGTTAGGCAACAGGAATGCAGTGTTCTGCTGCGATGTGTGTGTTTCCACACATTTTACATGTTAGGGAAGCGCACCAATAAAACACTTTCTCAAATTTAATCTCTATTGCACATTTTCCAAATATGCAGGTATTTCAGATTTTTTCCTTTCTGCCCACACCGCAGGGAGTGCAGCACAAAGGCCAACATTTTTTTTAAAATGAACTTTAAGAGGTGAAATTCAATAACCAAGTTACAATATAATGAAGTCTTATTCTGGGCCTGATGACAGTGAGGGAGAGGAGGGAGCATCATATCTAGTCAGCTGTTTCCTATTGACCTAAATATGAACTCACTCTATCCAAGACTCCGACGCTTCAAGTAATTCTGTAGGGTTTTGCGGGTAAGGGAAGCAACTCACAAACATATCAGAACCCCTCATTAATGGTATTTTTAGAAACAAATGAATTTCTGCCAGGCTAGCTTATCTTGCAATTGTGGCGAGGGTGAAAATAACAATTTCTACCCTCATCGGCTATCTGTTGGAAAATGAGAGGTTTGGGAAATGGAGATCCAATCTATCTGTGGTTAGACACTGAGCTGATCTTTCCGGGCTGGTGTAGCTAAAGTAAGGATGGTCAAAGTGGTGGCATATTCATAGTGGCAGAGCCTCATCCATTTCTGTGAAACGCCTAGATGGCTGGAGATTCGATATTTTGTTTCTGGGATATTTTAGCATTCTTAAGAGAAACACGAGGACGGAATTGGGATGAAAATCACCAAGAACTTTTAACATCCGAGTTGTGTTGACTCACGGCAGCTACAGTGCCTGGAATGTGAACGGTCTCAGTGATAGTGCATGATCTGTAAATGTTGCTCAGATATCATAAACACTCGCATCCCGTCGTCTGAGAAAATCTATGTGAGAAAGCGTGGGGGCCAGTGAGATTGGGCAGGATGCCTCCCACAGATCCTCTTCCTCTCCTGCCAACAGATTACACTCCCTGTTGAGTTTGAGGAAGGAAATGCAAGGACATCAAAATTTCCTCCTCAAGACAACAGACACGCTACACATTGAATAGCCACCAATCAGTCATTTTTTATCATTTGCAATAGGTGATTTTATATAAGATTTTATTTATAGTTTGATGCATTTCATGTCACATTCGGGGGCCAAATAAAACCCCTTTGCTAAAACCTTGTACAGCTAACGGGGACTGCATAGTGCATCTATAAATCTCTCTCTGCGCATTTCTAGAAGCGAACCCTGTCACGATACTCATAACCATTCTATTGTTATTATAATAAATATTGATTATAGTCGCTTTAAAAAATACGACAACATGACTATGTGCTTTTTTCATTAGGCCATCTTCACAGACTTTATTACGTACCGTCTGTGTCATCAGGAACTTTGATGTCTCCATCCTGGCAACTACAAGCAAACACAACATCCTCCATTTGAATCCACTTCAAACCTTCCCCTCCAAACTGCAGAAGGGAGAAAAACCCTAAACTGCTCACCAAACGGGACCATCTGGAGGCAGCCGTTGGATGATGGGAGCTGGAGGCCTGAAAGGCTTCAGGGGGTTGTGGAAGGGAAGGGCAGACAGAGAAAAAGAGAGGAAGAGAGGGAGAGACAGCGGAGCAGCTACGTCTACCAAACCATGTCGTGAGTCCCTCTCTGCAGGCAGGACGGTAATTACAGGGCGCAGACAGAGAAAGCCTGACTGGGGAAAAAAGCGGAGATGCTCAAACTGCCGGGTTGCCGCCCTCAACATAACCGCAACCAGCCCATCCTGCAGCACTGGCCATGAGAGTCGGGTTCCAGATCAGTGCACTCACACACGGTGCCAAGGACGAGGCAGCCGTGGCCACAGACGGAGTCCACGTCAGGCCAGGTAGGTCAACACAGGACGGTCTCCACCCCACAAGGACCACACAGAGCCTTCAGTCTGTGAGCAGAGGCTCTGTGAGGATTTTTAGCAAATACACTATCAAGAACAAACGCAAACTACAACCGTAAAGGACTTTTGGGTTTGTCCCAATGGAAGAACCCTTCTTGGTTCTTTGTAGAATCTTTTAGACCTGACTCTTTTATTTCACTGGGAACCTTTTCAGATATTTCTACCAAGAACCAATCATATGAAAGGTGAAAGGTTTCCCACAGAACCCCGTATAAGAGGTTCAAGAGAGAACCTTTCTATGGTGCAATGGTTCCAACTAGAACCCTCTCTACAGATACTATCAAGAACCTTCCCACCTTTAGGGTGCTAACAAAAAGCCAGAGTGTTCTGCTGAGAACCCTTTTATATTCAAAAGGTTTTTATCGAGATCCTACCAAGGAGATCTACCAAGAACCCTTTCATATTATGGTACAAAGAACCCTGACAAACTCTTGAAGGATATCAACAACCCTTGAAGAACTCTTTCTTTCAAAAAAGGTTTTTTGGATGTAAATGGTTCTTGATAGAACCTTCAGTCTTACAAAGAACCCTTGACAAATCCTTTCATCAGCAAAGGGTTCTTCAGAAGCAAATGGATCTGGTTAGAACTTCAGCCCTTCAGGGATCATGTTTTCTAAGAGTGTAGAACCATTTGTGAAAGGTTTACCACAAAACTTCCTATGAGCGGTTCTACGGAGAACCGTTCTGTGGTATAATGGTTCCACCCAGAACCCTCTCAAGGGGTCTTATCAAGAATCTTTCCACCTTCTGGGTGTTAACAAGAAACCACCCAGGGGATTCTACCAAGAACCCCTTTATACTCCAAAAGATTTATCTAGAACCCACCCTGAGAAGCCCCCAGGTAGGGTTCTTTATATTATGGTACAAAGAACCCTTGACAAACCCTTGACAAAAAAAAATTTCTTGAAGGATATATCAAAGATCCTTGAAGAACTCTTTCCTTAAAAAAGGGTTTTCTGGATGGAAAGGGTTTGTAATGGTACAGTCAGTCTTACAAAGAACTCTTACAAAGGGTTCTTCAGAAGCAATGGTTCTGGGCAGAACCTCAGCCCTTCAGGAACAACCTTTTTGGAATCCTTATTTCTAAGACTGCCTTCAGGCTACTTTTCTGCTGATTATCCCCGATAAAAAATTGAATAAAATTAAGCAAAGATGAAAGGAACATGAAAAGTAAATAAATAAAGATTCACTACTTTTTGCTTTGTTTTTCTCGTAACCCGGTTGGTATGATCATTAAACAACATGAGTCACCGCCTTAAGAGCTGTGTGGCTTTTTTTTTGCCGTCATCGACTCCGAGCTCACATCAGACTGCATCAGCGTGAAGTGTTCGGTTCTACCTCCAATCCCTGACTTCTCTAATAAAGCTTTCGGGGCATGGAGCAGAGCGGCGACTCGCCTTTAACCAACTGTCTGAGCGTTATAAATCATCGCCCCATGCCCAGGGAGCCTGCGTCCTTCAGCGTGACCCGCAACCTTCACACATCCTCACACAGTCACACCTTACGACATCGCACCAGGGCAGAGAAATGAGGTGGGTGCAGTTTATCACATCCGTCAAGCTCCTGACAGTGAACGGTAATCCATAAACCCAGTGTGCGTGTGTGTGTGTGTGTGTGTGTGTGTGGAAAACAGCTCAGTGTTTTCAACTGTTAAACGGAGAAAGTGGCAGCCTTTTTGGGCGTCACTCCTACCATTCTAAGCTTGGTTAATCTGTGTCACAAAAGCTTGTTTAATCCAGAAACTACACTGCAGGGTTAAATACAGAACTCAGCACTTTTAAGGGAACCAACCAAATTATGTCGAACCAAAGACAACATACAAGCTAAAGACTGCACCGTTTTTCATAACCGGCAGCTAGCACCTAAACAGTGTAACAACAAATCTTTAACTGAGGTATCGACAACTTCATCTACATCTTAAAAGTGATTCATTAGCTTGTTGGAAGTGTTGGAAGTTGTTGGAGATAACTGGGCTTTTTCCACTGCCTTAATTGACGCTAGCTTAGCATTTTTACTAGCATTAGCCAAAAGGCAGCCACTGGCTGTGCCCCCAATTGCTTGCCAACATGCTATTTAACAAGTTAAAACAGTATATGAGAATTATTACTACATCTGAAAGCAATATTCTTGAGTTGCCTACTGCAAACAGGGAAATATTACTTCACTGCTGTAGCAGCAACAACTTAACAAGAAGATGGGCTGCAGAATTTGGTTAAAATGTTGTGATTATTTTGACTGAAGTTGCGATTGCAATATGTAATACAATTGGTGGAAATGATCAGTTTTGCTTTACAATTTTAATGTTTAATGCAATTTGGATATTGAACTTCGCCATATTGCAATTTTTTTTTTTTGCAATTGTGATTAATTGTGCAGCCCTAACAGGAAGGATATCACATGTGTTTCGTCTGAGACCCAAAGAGCAGCGTTAAATGCCCTGGTGACAGACTGACAGGCTGAAGATTTAAGGGACAGGTTTTTGGGAGTGGAGAGGAGGGTAGAGTGGAATTTTGTTTTATGTGGTGTGTAAAATGCTTTAAATAACAAAATGTTTAAAATAAGTAAAACGGAGAAGTTTGGATGGATTTTTCACAGAAGAAATGACAGTTTTATAGAGAAAGTACTGAATTCCAGGGACCGGTATCAGCACTGTATCGGCTCAAACGTGAACGGTAACCCTATCAAACTATGACAAAAATTGCCACCTGCAGTCGAGCTAATATGCACTGATGCTTTCACCTGTTTTTTTTTTGCTGTTACACTCCACGTTTCTGGCGTGCAGGCTCACAGCAAAGTCACAGAATATTGCACCAGTATTTCTCCTCTGACATTTATCTGGGCTCTCCCATTCCTTCACTCAGCCCTAACTGTAGATTACAGCGGCAGAGATATGAACTACATGACGTATGATTCCCATTTTCCAGTGCAGGTGTCAAAGCTGTGTATGTGTTAATGATGAGCATGACCAGGGGAGGGGGAGAGGAAAAGCTCCCCCGGGGCGATTTGGCACAGCAGGGCCGGTCACTCTTCCAGGCTGTTGTTTTTTATCAGGGGAGGGGACGTGACTGACTGCATGGGATTATTTCTTTACAGCCTGGAGGATAACATGTAAACTTTTTTTTTTTTTTCCCTTTAACCGTGACCTCCCGATGGCCTCGGTTACTCCGCACGAAATGCATAAAGTTTGCTCACATTAATGTGTAACCTGGACTGACCTTTGATAAGCACAATGTGACTCAGAGGCCCTTTTTTTAAAAATTATTTTTCCTTCAACACTCCCTTCGCCATGAGAGGAATAAACGAGGAAGAAAAAGCAGCAACTTATTATGTATTCCACCGGCGTTCCTACCAGCCGATCGATTGCAGATCCTCAGGTGTCTTTTACATCAGCTCTGCAGCCCTTAGCCATTTTACACGCACCCAAACACATTCTGGATCTTAACTTTTTACGCTGAGTTAAGTCAATTCATTGGTTTCACAGCCGGGAGCGAACGGACGAAACAATCTCTCTTCTCACAGGGAGGAATCAATGTTGCACTGTGACAAAATATCCATATTTAATCCTTCTGCAACTATTTATCATACATATTGAAAGGAAGACAAAGAGTTTCCTTTTAGTTTTAAATGCTCACAAAATAAGACGTCAACGACACATCTTTTTGTTTTGTTTTTTCTTACATTCTGTAACGCTGATGTCCTTTGAGTTGATGAAAAACATTATCTGAACGATCCATAAATTACTGTCAGACTCGCAGCTGAAGTAAATCCTCCCTACAAGCTGCAGGGTTGCTGGGTAATAGCAACCTCGCAATTTGATTTATCGTCTCGCGCACATTCAGGATTTTCCACGATGACAGCTTCTTTACCATCACCGAGAGTCACATCAGCCTCTTTCACTGCACAGGCAGCGGCGGAATTAGCAAGTTAGATCAGCCGGCGTGTCCAAGGCTGTTTTACTTAACAAAATTACATATCTCTGTCGCGCCCTCCCTTCCTCCATCCCCCATCCCCTCCCACCCCCCAGCAGAGCCCAAGGGGACGGGAGACGGCTGCTAATTACAAGCCTGAACCAAACACATGGTGTTAAAAACAGATAACGCTGCTTGACAGATAGCCCGCGATGAAAAACAGAGTCAGAGACAGAACATGTCAGACAAAAAGCTTGTAAAAATCTGTCATCTATTCATAAAAAAAAAAAAAAGCCTGCAATCACTTGGACCAAACCTCATATGGTAATAAACAACAATATGTTAACATCTCTTCACAGAATAATCAGGGTTTGGCTTCACTGTCTTGGATTAAAAACTTGGAGGCTGGCGGCTCTCTGGCAGCCACACACAGCAGCCAGCTTTACAGCAGCAGCAGCAGCAGCCTCTCACCTCTGCACGGTGAGGCCACTCCCTGACAGGTTTATGGACACAGAACACCATCATTCTTGCACAGGAGTTGCAAGAATCACCTGACCGTAGCACAAAGTGCAGAGGCATAGCAACTCGGCTGCAAGAGGAGTATCAGACTTTCATGAAAAAGGCCTCGGGGAATGTGTAACGCAGGAAATGTTCTATATACAGAGCAGCGCGAGACGTTGTAAAGGAAATACAGTACAGCACCAGTTGACACGGACTGTGTTTGTGTAGTGTTACGTCACTTCTCCGAGCGTGTTGTAAAGCTGCACAACACCTGTCATCCACCATGTTTTTAACTTCTGATATTACTCCTATCTTAAATCCTCTGTTTTGTCAGCAGACATTTAAAACTTGACTGATTTTAGAAAGGGCACTGGCTCACAATTCTTTCTTATTATATCAGAAATCCCATAATATGCAAACTTTCATTCATAGATTAGTTATTTGGTTTGGCATGTTGGAAACCGTGTCCTTCAGTGCTACAGTGTTCCTTTTTAATTACCCTTTTTCACTAAAGTGCTCACTTGTTTTCTTGTTTCATGTGCTGATGTACAAGATATTTTATAGGAATTATGCTTAATATCTTGAACTTTTCAGAGGAAAAGATCCTCATATTCTAATTTAAGTTGTTGCAGTTTTTGGCATCAGCTTTGTTATGATTATTTGGGAGGCAATTAATTGTTGTTTCCACTCTGTCTATCGCTGTTTTTCTAGTTCTTGCTTCTTGTTAACTAAAAAATAATATCATCATCCCCCCTACAAATGCCTTGAATGCGCCCCGTGTTGTATTTTCAATATTTGCACTGTATGATTGTTTTTTATTTCATTCTCCAGATTTTTCTTATTGAAGGTGTCAGTAAATAGTGCAGCAAATAATATGTGTATCTGCACAACACCTGCTATACATACACATAACTGCACAATATTCTGTCAAGAGCATCTCTAAGTGCGATCTCACTATGAATCAACCTGTATTAGCTATAAAATGATTGCATAGTGATGGCAGCAGGAAAACAACCATGCATCTGACCTACATCAAGGCATCGATGGTGCATTAATGAGCCCGAGGCACTGACAACCATTCAGCCATCAAATATCAAAAGGCCAGCTATGAGTAATGCATTACCCCGCTGAACCCAGCCCGCACTGAGCTCGCCTGTTCAAACCAAGTGGAGGGTGACAACTTACTGCCTATTTGGAAGTGAATTAATAACAAAATACTTTGCTCAAAAGTTTCAGCGAGGCTGGAGCACTTTTGGCGACGACGCCCGGCACTGAGCGGAGCAAGAAGACAGACTTCTTCCTCCAGAGATCAATTATTTCCTCAGCACAACTCGGAGACAGAGAGCAAGTCCGGACTCTGGAGACTCAACACTGCCTGTACTGATTTCACTGTTCATCCCAAGAAAAAGATATTACTGCTGCAGGATTTATGGTAGGAAAGTGTGAAAATACTGTATGATCGTGATTAGAGCTGCAACCATCAGTGAGTTAGTTGTCAACTGTTCGATTAATCGTGTCAATCAATCAATCGTCCTGAGTCCTTCTCAAACTCTCTGGTTTTAGCCTCTCAAAAGTCAATATTTTCTGATTTAGTCACTCCTCTGTGACATTAACAACAAATATCCCTGGGTTGTGGAAAAAACATTTGAGGTTTTGGGAAACAGTGATCAACATTTTCCCCTTATTTTATGGACCAAAACAACTAATCAAATAATCAAGAAAATGATCCACAGATTAGCCCTGATTAGCCCAAATAATGATCACTGTAAACTCACTAAAAACACAGAAGTTTCTGCAGGAGAAGGAGAAATGTTACAGCACTCTCCAAGTTACTGGCACACTGCACAGCACAACAGGTAAGAATAACCAGGAGCAGAGCATCGATCACTCCACAGCTCTTCAAAGCACCACACTACTACTGATACACCACCTAAGGATTGATAAATGGATCCTTGCCCTCAGGCACACCTTTTGTATTAATCAGGGTTCCTGCATCTTTTCCAAAGTCAAATTTAAGCACTTTTCAAGACTTTTCAAGGTGCATTTTCCAAGCTTTTCCAGCACCACACAACTGTGGCAAACCAAATGTTTAAACGCATATACTCAAAATGATTATTTCAACT
Source organism: Lutjanus campechanus (assembly GCA_027495735.1). Taxonomy (NCBI): domain Eukaryota; kingdom Metazoa; phylum Chordata; class Actinopteri; order Lutjaniformes; family Lutjanidae; genus Lutjanus; species Lutjanus campechanus. Next base: position 27,317 of record JAJHUR010084350.1, read on the forward strand.
AATCATCGCGTTAAATCAGGCGTTATTGTGCGACAAAGGGGCGACAAGTTAAAGGAAAACACAACAAAGTTTCAAAATGTTGATTTTCTATACAACCTGACAAAGACCAACGATTCACTCAGGTAGAGATTTATAATTAAAGTATTGTTTCGAGCAGTTTATCCAAAATGCTAGCACTTTTCAAACACTGAAAGCAGCAAATTAAAATTGAGAACCCTGATAAACGTATAAGCTCAGCTCGCAGTGTTGCTGGTGCAGTGACATTCAGCTCATTCAGAGTTATGGCAACATAATGAATGAAAGTCTGTTATTATTCCTGTGAACTGATAGCGTGTAAGAGAGGAGATGTAGTGGAGACGGTGGCGTGAGGAGCACGGGGCTGGATGTCATTCATTCACACAGTAAGTACCTGTCATCGTAGCAGAAATCGGCGCCCAGAGTGTTGACATACAGGACCAGAGCCACGGCGCCGCACAGCAATTCTGCAAACATTTCTCTGTCTCGCACACACGCAGGGGGGGAAATAATCAAAAAAGAGCACAACTTAAAAAAAAATAAAAAAATAAAAAATAAGGAAAAATCAGGAAGATGCGAAGCGAGACAGAGAGGAGCAGCGATCTGTGTTTCCCTCTCAGTCCCCGTCTTTGTCAGGATGTCTCTGCGAAAACAAGTCCGTCTCCCCCCCCATCATCCTCGCTGAAGTGCACAAAGTGGATAATCCATAGGTCGCTCTCTGTCTCTCTAACCCATGTTTGGTGCGAGCTGGAGGGCAGTTTTATCCTGCTGGGTGCTGGCAGGGCAGGAAGAAAAGACGAGCAGCCGTCAGTGGATGTGTGACAGCAGCAGACCGCACCGCACGCCTTCCCTCCCGACACGCAGGAGGAGGATCTGATGCTCAGCGGCCGCTGCTGGATCAACGTCGTGATACAGACCGACGTCAAGTCACACGTAATGATCATCTACCGCATCCGGCTGGACTTTCAAAATAAAGCTCGCTCATAAACCTCACATTTTATGAACTATAGGCTACTTAGCTTAATGCCAAGGTGGATATGAAAAAATTATGATAAGGAAGTTTTCTTTTAATTTTATATATATATAAAAAGTCATATACTACCTCATGAGCACAGAAAAAAAGAGGAAAAGGGCATCATTTTAAAATTATAGGATGCCAATACTAAAATGATACCAATATCGTCCATTAAATAAACCATGCTTGACTTAACCACGACAGACTATATCTGTTTGCTGTTTTTTACCTTGAGGGTATTGGGTCCTGATACCCAGGCTTAATTATCCCATTTAGCCCACATTGAATTGAATTACTTTCTTTTTTCTATTACTTATGACTGAGCTTACTTCTTCAATATGTGCCTAAATACACTGTGTTGCTGCCCATTTTAAAATAGCCAATCAAAAAATTTCAGTAGGCCTATTAATACGCATTTTATGTTGTGCACTTAGTGCAGCAGTTGACATTTTTCACAGCAGCCATACAGACATGAAACTGTCGGGCAAACACAGGTGTTACCTGGTAATAATTAAGGCTATGGTGCAACAGCAGCACCCTGAACCTGTTTGACTGGAAAAAATGGAACACAACCGTAATTAAATAAATGGAACACCACCGTAATAACTGTAATCATGTCAAAACGGCTGCTGTAAAAAAAAAAAAAAAAGGTCTTTCAACAAAACTAGGCTACATACCATAAAAAATCTGTTCATTTATATTAAAGCTTCTATCCATATCCATTTTCCTATGGACTAATGATTTTTAATATGTGTATGCTTTTATACTGAGAGAAATCTGCTTCACTTCCGTTCCTGCCCTCGGTGTCTCTGGTTTGTTGACGCAGCCGCGATCCAAACGCATGTGGTGTAGGGAGATCTCAAGCGCATGCGCACTGCCCCACCAACTGAGACGAGGATAAATCACACTACATGATGCTGAGACCAGTCGGTAAGGGTCACTTACTGCCACTAACAGTAGTCCATAATGTAGAGGTGGTCCTCACTGTCACGTTCAAGGACATCTGGTATGGATTCTCAGAGCATAATCATGAATGTTTTATTTAATTTCACTATTACTTCATTCCCCGGGGGGTTATGATTGGATAATATTTCAGTCAGCGGTGTCACTCTCCTCATCTACTAACTGCAGCACAGAGTGCATTATGGTATAGGCTAGTATGTAGGGGAGACTGGGGACAGTTGCAACACTTCTTGCATTTCTGCATTTACTCAGTGACTTTTAAGGCTAAACCAGCCAAATCTGTATATGTTAAACTTACATCTGTTTGCTATTTACCCATACCATTTAAAGATGCTTGCATATGACACATTGTTCACAATATTTATCTGAATGGAAGAAGTCAGATGTTGCCACTGATCCAATCCTGGGGACAGTAGCAGCATGATTGGGGGCTGGTCGCAACATGTTATTATTTCACTAATTTACTTTCATTTGTGTCTAAATAATCTAGTATTCTAAAAAACAAAAAAGCATTGTTTTAAGAAATATTATAGTAATATTTGCACAATGTTCAAGATGCCGTTCAGTCCCTCTATATTTGTGAGACAGGAAGAATTGAACAATTTGCAATGCAACAAACTTTTATTCGGCATGTATTTATTGTACAAAACTGCAATAAAGAGTAGTGCCTAAAAAACAAGTTGTTGTTTTATTTTTAATAAATGGAGCAGCAGACATTGAGTGTATCTTCTGTCTTCCTGGTGGGGAGAGGGTCTAACTGACCCTGTTCAGTGAGTGTGAGTCATCACACATGTTGCGGATGGAGGACTTGTTGCAAACGTCCCCAGCCTACCCCACTGAAGACCTATATCTTATTCTATAATGACACATGAATCCCCGAAGCTGCACAAAGGACAACAGCAATGTAAAATCAGCCTGTGTGTTGTGACTGATTTAGCGAACTTTTATTATAAAA
>JAJHUR010084351.1:0-18942 GCA_027495735.1 Lutjanus campechanus
TAACTTCAGGATGTAAATGTACATTTTCCTCAGTATGTTTAAACCCTCAAAAGCATCCAGATAATTAAATATATATTAAATTAGACTGGATTAAATATTATTTTTTACTTCTAATCTAAGTGTAACTGAAGGAGGGAGGATGAAGGAGGATGTCCAGGAACCTGCCTGACTCGTGCACATTTGTGCCTCTGCGGATTAAAGACCACGAGCACCAGCTGGGTTTTGTTTACTACTACAGCTGTTGTCCGGCCAGATTATGACGTCACCTCTCATCCAGCTGGAGTAAGTAGTATCCATCCATCCAACAGGCCATCATCCTTCATCCATCCATCATCCATCCATCCAGCACTGACAGGCTATCCGGTCCGGCCTCACCTGATGTCAGTCACAGCAGAATCAGCGACGTCAGACCGGTTCTGTTGACTCCAGCTGCTGACCTCATCATGCTGCTTGAATCTTGACCTCAGCGCATCTCTGAAGTGATGTAATAAACAATGCAGGAACTTTAAGACTTTGTGAAATACTGCTCCATTGCAGCTGCATTTATTTATTTATGCTTTTGCAGACCTTTCTGAACAGCGGTGGCCCCAGTGGGGCGCTGACTTATGCAGGGGAGGTGTGCAGTGTGACCATGCATACATGCTCACTGTTACTGTGAAAATGTGACCTAGCTGCTGGTCCTGGCATACGTGTGTCTAACCAGTGTAGTTTTCAATAAAACACAAAAAAGTCTTATTCTACAAGTGTCACAAAATATCCATAGAGTTTTCTTTTTCTGGGTAAAAAAGGTGTGACTCCACAGATAATCTAGCCTCCACTGATTCCTCAGCTCAACGGCCCAAAACAAAGCAAATGTGTGAGCTTACACCATATTCAAGCGGCAGTGTGCAGTGTTCAAGACTGAATTAAATAGCCTGTTCTAGTCCATTATGATTAGAGCGCTATCAGTGCTTGAAACCCAAAAGCTGCAATACAAAATGTACATCTTATAATAGTTATAGTTGGAGAAATGAGAAAAATAGCAACCTGCTTCATACACCTCATGAAATGTTCATGTTCATGTACCTCATGAAACATATTTTTACTTTTCTTATTTATTATTTAAATAATTTATTAATTCATTAGGTGGGGTAAATTAACCTTGTGGGAATTTTAAGGTAGGAACAATGCACATTTAAAAATGATCATCAAACAGGTGGTTGAAATCAAGGTCCCGCCCCTCACTGGACAGATAACCAATCAACACCTGAAGATAATGGGGCGGCACTTTGGGTGGCAAGTTTGATTTCAGGGAAGAGAAAAAGTTTAAACCACCTCTAATATTAACAAAAACAAAGCTTAAAAACTGTTGACTCTGGTGTGACATATAGCAAAGACAGGAAGATTTCATAAAACTAAATAATAATAATATAATCTTACCTTGATCAGTTCCTTCTCTATTTCCATGAGAGAAAGAGCCTGAGATGTTTTTTCATCATATTAGTCCTCAGTTCTTTTGAATAAATACTGACCTTCTGCTGGAAACTGATGGTATAATCCAGTTTATTTACTGTTCGTCTACAGCTGCTTTTATCTGAATCAAACAGTCAGAATGTGCGTATACACATAAAGCAGAGAGGTGTAATAATGTGTTAACTTTTGCAGCATCAGCCTCCAGATTTTTTCATTTTCTCTCTGACATTTTCCGCTGCATGTTTTCACTTCATCTGTCCTTTATCCGTTTTGTTTGTACTCTCAATTCAAACACCGCTCTCTTTGACTTCATTTCATTTGATTATTTCCCTCCGGACCTCTGACATGGATGGATGGATCCACTTGAAGGAACAAGGGGGGAGGTGACGTCCTGCACCTGCCATACAATCTGAGTAGCCAATTGATAATTTTGGGACTGCTTTTGGGCTGTTCCAACATCAAGTGGGCCGTAGACATTTGTGCATCACAGGGGCGCTTCCGATAACCTCTCCTTCCATCGTGTATGGTTGCCAGAGATCTTTGTACTGAGTGGGGCTTGGCTGGAAATTGGCCATAACTCATTAACCATTTGTCCAGTAATCATAAAACTCAGCAGTTGCCTTCAGGCCGTGTTTGGAAATGGGTCTACTGAAGCATTTTGAGTCCAACCCATAGGGAGTGCTACAAATGCAAAAAACAAAACAAAAAAACATGTGCTTCAAAACCCAGTGGACAAAAATTCATCAGTTTCAGTGAGCACGCTTTGGGGACAAGTATTAACCAAAATCTGAAATGCTGCATTGTTTGGTGCAAGTGGGCGTGGCCTTTAAACATGTTTGCTCCTAACTAAAGATACCTTTGAGTAATCCTGATTAAACTCACTGAAGACATCCTGCACTGTCCTCTGAACGTACACTCCGGGATTCGTTCAAATCGGATGGAAGGGGGTCCAATGGTGGAACTTTGAGTGGGAAATTATTGAAACTGAACTGTCTTTGCTCGGGTTTGTGAAGCCTGAAACCTGCTCGCTGCGCAAAGAAGTTTGAACCTGCAAACTGCCACTTGCAGCTACTGTATATCATGATGCGCCCAGGTCATATGTCTACAACACAGGGCTGATAAGGCTACAGCTTTTTCCATCCATCTATCTTCTTCCGCTTATCTGGGACTGGGTGGTGGTGGCAGCAGTCTAAGCAGGGATGCCCAGACTTCCCTCTCCCCGGACACTTCCTTCAGGTCTTCCGGGGGATCCCGAGGCGTTCTCAGGCCATAGTCCCTCCAGCGTGTCCTGGGTCTTCCCCGGCGGGGCCTCTTCCCGGTGGGGCATGCCCAGAACACCTCCCCAGGAAGGCGTCCAGGAGGCATTCGACATAGATGCCCGAGCCACCTCAGCTGGCTCCTCTTGACGTGGAGGAGCAGCAGCTCTACTCTGAGCTCCTCCTGGGTGATGGAGCTCCTCACCCTATCTCTGAGGGAGCGCCCCGCCACCCTGCGGAGGAAACTAATTTCAGCCGCTTGTATCCGAGATCTCGTTCTTTCAGTCATGACCCAAAGTTCATGACCATAGGTGAAGGTAGGAACGTAGATTGACCGGTAAATCGAGAGCTTTGCTTTTCGGCTCAGCTCCTTCTTCACCACGACAGACCGGTACAACGACTGCATTACTGCTGCCGCTGCACCGATCCGCCTGTCAATCTCACGCTCCATCCTTCCCTCACTTGTTAACAAGACCCCAATATACTTGAACTCCTCCACTTGAGGCAGGAGCTCTTCTCCAACCCGGAGGGGGCAAGCCACCTTACTCCGGTTGAGAAGCTACAGCTTTTTGCAATTGTAAATTACCATTTGACTTTTCCAGTGAGACATTCACGTGGACAGTTGACAATGAAGAGCCATGTAAGAAACGAGAAGAGAGGGAGGGGTATAACATGGCTACCAGGATGCTTTTTGATCAGTTTGGTGTTGTGAATGGCCATAAATACTCCAGCGCCCATGAGTCTCTGCCCCTGTTGTTGCCAAGTAGAGGTGCGAATCAGAGCTTCTGAAAATTCATCTCTGGATGTAAAAATGTTTTATGGAGCCAGGTTTCCCTTCAAATTATGCTCATATTCTACAGTTCAAGATTAATTTCCATAGCAAAGACTCTGTGCCAGTGTGGTGGGTGGTAGAACTTTATGTAAAGCTGAGTTGCAGTGCGTTTCATCACTTGATGCCTGCAGCACAAAGCTTGAGCTCCGGTATCAGGGACATGTTGATCCCGGGATCGAATGTGAGGAAATTGCTGCTTTTTCTGAAATGTCACTGAATGTAATCCAATACTAACAACCTGTCTAATGATGGGGTTGTATTGTTCCCTGTGTCATCTTTAGCTTCATCTTGGTAGCTCCATATAGAGGATAATTGGGCAGATATAGGGTCCGATTCACCCGTCCTGACAGTCTTTTTCTGGAACAAAAGCACAACTCTAAAACTTTATTCAATGATTTGGATGAAACTACATCATATTTTATGGAGAAAGTACTGGTTTTCCCTCTGATTTCCTTCATCTCCTGATGGACAGATAGCTTTAGCCTAAAGTAACTGTAAGAGTTAGCTGTTAGCCACCATTAGCAGGCAACAGAACCGAGCTCAGCAGCCTCTAAGTCAGGTATGTCCAAACTATCCCATAAGGGCGACGTGTCTGCAGGTTTCATTCCTACCAAGCTGGAGCCCACCAAGCTCGACTCATTTGATCAACTGATTTCAGTCTTCAAACAGCTGATTAGCTGAATCAGGTGTGCTTTTGATTAATTGGAACAAAAACCTGCAGCCACTCTGCCCTTTATGGAATAGTTTGGACCTGCCACGAGCAGTCACCAGGACAAACCGCCTCAGAGACAGACAGAGAATGCAGTCCAGAACTGTCTTTTGCACAGGAAACACATAAGCAATAAGCACTCTGCTCATTGTTTCATATATTAATTTTAAAATCAGTTAACATTTGAAAATCCTTGAGCGTGCACCAGACATTAGCGATGCATTCAACCGAATATAAAGCTCAGTGATTGGATGTTTCTTACTGAAATGGACCTTGGGAAATTCAAGTTGACTTTACATCCACAGACCACAGTGTCCTTGGCTTTTTTAATCAAAGAAGCACATATTTTCACTTGTCACCATTTCTGTGCTGATGATTCAACCAAGATATTTTTAATATCCATCCCACCTCAGTCACATTGTGACATTGTCAGTGCAAAAAAAAAAAAAAAATTAACAGGGGTTTTACTTGAGGATCGAGGACATTTCTCTTCTCTATTGAGTTCTTTTGATATGAGCACAGGGCAGTTTTTTCACACGGCATCCTTTAAATGATCAGTGTTTGTTACTCTGCGCTGACATCTTTCTGTCTTTCGTTTGTTCTAATTTCAGGTCATGAAGTGAATGTTGCAGCGAGAGTTTACCCGATGATTGAGACCAGCACGTCGACCATGTTGGACCGAACTGAACCGGCACACTGCACCGTGTGCTGCTGTACTCTGGCCAACAAAATCCTCATGGTGCTCTTCATGGTGCTGCTCATCTTCGCCATCTTGTTTGGGAACTTGGTGACTCTGGCTGTGATTCTCGGGACTAAGCACTTCCACACGCCGCAGGGCTACCTTAAGGCGTCCCTGGCGGTGGCTGATCTGGCGGTGGGGATATTTGTGGTGCCGCTGTCTGTCTACGCTGAGGTTTACCTCATGGTGACCGACTCGGCACCGGAGTGGACTTCATATAACTCGCAGTCGGTGAGTTTCCACCCGTGCAACGTCATCGGCCCCATCTTTGCCGGGTGCACCCTGGTCTCCATCACGACCATTTTCCTGCTGACAATCGAGAGAAGCATCGCCGTGTTGAGGCCGCTGCACAAAGACTCTGTGATTACACGTAAAAGGACCACGACCCTCATCGTCCTCTCCTGGGTGGGGAGTTTCTTCTTGGCGGTGTCTCCGATGGTTTTCAGCAGTGAGATCGCTCTGGAGTACAACTCCTGCAGCCGGATGTGTAATTACGCTCTGGGGACCATCGGCGAGTTCCCCAGCCAGGCCTGGAACATCCTCCTTCTCTTCCCCGCGTTTGACTTCACCCTCCTGGGTGGGACTGTGGTCATTAACATCATCTCTCTGTCCAGCATCAGGCAGCACTCGAAGCGCAGGAAACACCTGGCCGAGAGCGAGTGCCAAAGCACCACCAAACCGACTTTCTCTGACATCAAAGCAGCTAAAACAATCGGCACGCTGACTGTGGTGTTTACCGCGTCCTTCACCCCAGTCGCCGTGTTTGTGGTCGGGAACGTTCTGGGGAATAAATGGTGCAACTTTTCCTTTTTCGCCTTCTGGAGTTTGGCCACCAACAGTTGCTGGAATGTGATCATTTACAGTGTGAGGGATCAGAAGTTCAGACTTCGTGCACACAAGCTCCTCATACCTTTCCAGAGAAAAAAACAGGACCAAAACCTAAAGAAATCAGGGACCAAAGACGAGAGTTGAACCTGAGCTGGACTGAGCATCATTCAGATGTTTGTTTGTCACACAAACTCTTTGTTCGACACTTTGTGAGTCTCGTTACGAGACGTGTCTGCATGTTCTGTGGTTCGCTGTTGTGAAATTACAGTTTTTTTTACATAAATAATAAGCATGAAAAGTTTTCAGATCTCAAATATTGAATATTAAATGTCCTTTTTTGTGGACATTTGTCTTGTTCTGTGTAACGTTGCGATTACAGAAGCCTGCTTCAGTCTGTGGAACGGTTGTTTTAACCTGATCGTGATCAATTAAAAACATCATTCAAACAAAATCTGTTCTCTGATTCCACACTGTGTTCATACTTGGATCTTCACAGTTAAATGTCAGTCAAGGAGATATATTTTACATCTGTAGGTCATTAGCCGACACATATTCTCAGCGAGATACTGACACATTGTTTGGGTGCAGATTCTGGTGAACTTTTAAAAAACACCATGTATTTCGAAATATTCATTCAATCGGAGCTGACTCCACTTTCGAAATAATCTGTACATCAACACAACACCTTTTAAAGGTTTTTCTTTATGTCTCCCTCCTCTTCATAAGTGATATGAACTGCAAATGCCACTTTCTTGTCATGGGGTGAAAACAGGCGCTGGTCCAGTCTGTGGCAAACACTTCATCACAAGTTAGCTGATGATGTTACTGAGTAAATTACATCTGTACCGATTGTGCCTATAGATCGAAGTGAATTAGAAAACAGTCTTAGCGATGGTAAAACTGAAGTTTTCTGGGTTCTTGACCATAAAACAACTGATTTTAAAGCAGAGTTTGGTTTAACAGTCTGTTCACTTCAAAGGCCGCTGGTAGCAGAGGCTATTTAAAAGTTAATAATTCACATAAATTGAGCTGACCTACCTTCTTATAATGAATCTTTTGTACAGCATAAAGTAATGTAAGAAGTGGGGCTGAAACCAACCTGGTTTCTGCTTTTCTCTTTCCCCACCAGCGGTTTTTAATAAAGTTGCCAGCCAGCACCATAATTTTTGACAAATTCACAGATTTTTCAACACCCACAGAATATTCAGTTCTATGAATATGTTAACATGGAAAGTATCAAAAGAAAAAAACAATCTTCTACGTTCAGACACAAAAATAATTTGTTCCAGCTTCATTCATTCTTTTTTACTTGAATGTTGGTTTGTTGCATCAAAAAAATCAGACAACCAGCGGAGAAAATAACGTTTTTGTGAAAGAGACATTTTTAAACAGAATATCGACTTTATGTTTTTATTTTTGGTTTTTTATCACTTCATTTTCCATGTGTGACATCACTGTATGTCCCCCGTCCCCGCACCTTGCTGTCCGAGAGGCCCGGGACCTGGAACGCCGTCTTCACCGGCTGTGGCGCAGGTCCCAGCAGCGTGAGCAGCTCCGCTCTGTGACTGAGTAATGCTCTCTGACCCCCGGATCTGCAACTGAGCACTGATGTTTTCATGCTACACAACACCATCTTCTTCTTCTTCTTCTGCTCATTCCAGCGGTTCCCCTCTTCCTATAGTGGCAATTTTTTGTCAGATGATGCATCACAGTGTCCCCCACCGCCACGCAGTGAAAAGAGCAATCGACGAGATATCATATTTAACATTATTCTTTGATATTCATTCAGTTATGTGGAAGTAATCAACCACTCTTAACACTGCCAGTGTTAATATGTCTAAGAGGCTGTTTTTTGGTGTTAACGTGCGTCTTGGGTGATCCAATCTAGTGTGAACAGCTTTAAGTACAGGTGTAAACACACCCAATGAGATCTGATCTCTGAGACCATATTTGGAGGTGGTCTGGGTCCCATCTGACCACATTCTTTCAGCAGTGTGTACAGAAATGTTTCCCGAGTCATGTTTAAGGACCACCTACTCAGCTGACATTCTGAGAGCCCACACAGAACAGCTGTCTGATTTCTGTTTGGGCTCTCTTACCTGCAGAGATGAGCAGCAGATGTTTGCAAACGCACGGTCTGTTTGATCTGATCTCACCGCTGAACCAGTAACCACAACATCCTCAGACTCCCTTTAAAATAAGTCATTTTTTAGAGTTGTTGAGTGAGGAGAAACTTATTAAACTTTGCAAAACAGCAAATTCTCAATCATTCATCTTCTTGTAATTTCTGCATTAAATGAAAACTATTAAGTTGTTTCTTTCCTTGTGAGAAACATTGTGTTGCAGAATAGAGCAGGCAGGAGAGACGCTCTGCGGTGCGCTGGGATGCACTTTTACTCTCTCTGACTCTGTCATTAATGCCTTTCTTTGTCATCTGTGATGTGAAAACATCAGTCAGAGAAAGTAAAAGTGTGACTCGTCCTGCTCGAAGCTCAGGTATAAAATCCGAGCGCGCCACGGAGCATCTGTCCTGCAGGGCTGCAGACAGTGCAGGTAAAACATGAGGCTCATGTAGGCTGATACGGAACCAATCACAACGTTTGTTTACAATAACTTCCAGGTAAATAAAACAAAACATGCAGATGTATGTGCAAATTAATGGCAGCAACATGTTAAATGTTTTTCATGATATTACTTTTATTCTTTCATATCACATTGAGAACAGCACAGGCTCAAACATTGGATTGGAGACCTGATTTCATTGTGGTGTTGCTGCTGTTGGATGGTTTGTCACACACACACACACACACACACACACACACACAGACAAAGCATGACAGTATATTAAATAAGCACAGCCTGAACGTCAGATAGGTCACATCACCATGTTTAACTATATATCTTTAAATGTTAAAGTAATGGCTGAAAATGGCAACAGAAATCAACAAATTGGCCGATTTTACATCTCATTTCCAATTCAAATGGACTGTTTCCGTTGTGTAACATCACGGTGATTCAGCCTGTAGTGAGTTTAGTTCAGTGGCACTTAACTGAAGAAGAAGAAATAGTTGAATCTTCCCATTGAAAAGGCAAATGGACAGTAATGTACATTCAACATCTGTATTTGCATATAGAGTGAGGACGTGAGATCCAACAAGTGTCGCTTGAGACGCATGTTGAGACATCTTTTAATAACAGGGCCGAACTGGTGCACTTAGAGCTGCCCACTTACAATCAGACGCATGTTAAACAGCATATAAGTGGTTATTATGGGATGTATGAACATCTAAGTGCTGACTTGATGCTGCGTCGAGCAGCAGAGGAGTAAAACCTCTCACTTGTTTCAGGGGTTTGAGGCACGTTAGCACTCAAACATTTAGTTGTAAATTCAGGAAACTGTTGGTCACCGTTCTGCTTTTAAGATGGAGGCTCAAACGTGTGATTGAGTCTGTGGACTTGCCGAAATATGAGCTGCCTTTTTAGCATGAAAAGTACCTGGAAGAAACCTGCAGATTGAACTTTTATCTGGTTTTATTACTGTAACACCAGCGATTCAAGGCGGCCTGGTAGCTTAAACAGTAGAACCGTAGACATTCCAGTCGCGGTTTTACCCCTTAATGAGCGACAAGTATGACTTGAAAAAATAATTTTTTAGACTTCGGTTTATGAAGTTTATGATTTACAGTTGTACAAATATATTTTTAAATCCATTAATAAACTGTACAATCATTTAAAATGTGACAAAAGCTCTAAATTAAAATATAATACAGATAAAATAAATTAATTAGTGTGGAGTGTAGTTTTTTTTTCTATCTTTTAGTAAGATAGTTTGGCCTCCTGTAAGAACAGGCTGTGTGCAGGTTTGATTAAACGATGCATCCAAAAAAATAATTAACCAAAAACCTTGACTTGATGTATTTTAATTACATGTAAATTTTATTACATACATTTAATATAAAGAACTGCATTTAATATAATGTTTTTCTATCATGTTGAGTCGGTGTGACTAAATGGAATAACTTGAGTCAGATTTAATTAAATTAATGCAAACTTTTACATAAACTGTAAATTTATGCAAAGCATATTCACATCATCTTTACCTTTTTGTATAAATAAACTTGATTTTATGCATTTCAGTTACATAAACAGTTACATACTAAAAAGATGCTTGGCTCTAATAAACATGAAGCATTTTTTGAGTGTGGGTGTTGCTAGGCAACCTGACATGGCACTGCATAACACAGCTGTGTCTGAGGGGTAAAAGTGGTTCTAGGTATAAATTATCTTGTTTTCTTCTTCTTCTGATCCCACTAGATGATTAATAAAATCCATCTCAGGAAAGGAACATGAGCTGAGAGCTGTAGGGGGTTTTCATTTAATAAAGTTACATACTTTGATTATTGTGATGCTCGTCCACCAAAAGCAGCCGCTGAAAAATTACACAACATTCAGGATGCTGCTGCCACGGTCGGTTTTAATGAAAACTAAGACGAGAGATCATCAAACTCCCGTTTTACATAACCTACACCGACTTCCTCCATCTTTCAGAATTGATTTTAAAGTGTTTCTTTTAGTTTTTAAGTCACTAAATGGCCTCACCTCCTTTTATATCACATACTTCTTCCCATTTTATGATCCTTCACGAACTCCTTCACGATCCTCCACAGCTGCTCTTTTAACTGCTCCCAGGGTCACAGCTAAAACCTTTGGTGATGCTGCTTTTAGCCATTACGCCCCCGAACACTTTGCCTCTAAACGTCAGACTTGCTGACTCAGCAGACAGCTTAAAAAAAACAACATATCTTTTTAAAATATGGTTTATAACCAGTTTTAGACTTACAGACTGGATCCTTGTGTTTTTACTTGAACTTTTTTGTTTTAATTCTATTTTATTTTGTGCGTGAATTTTGTTGTTGTGTTTTTATTTGCTGCATAATTGTATTTTTTTGAGCTGAGCTGTTCATTCATTCATTAAAAATGACAGGGGGGGATAAAAATGACCCCTCGGTGGTTGTGGTGTTAAAGTGTTTTTTGTTTCAGAACGTTCCGCTTCAGTTTGCAAACACACCAGATCTCAGCACACAGACTCGCCACTGAGGCAAAACAAAAAAGAGAAATCAGTTTCCAGAAAATGTAATATAATCATTACTCCAAAAAATGTTCCCAGATTGATCCCTTGGTTTCTATCACAACAATTCACAAGCTGCTTCTTCTTCTTCTTCTTCTTCTTCTTCTTCTTCTTCTTCAGACAGCATTTTGCTGAAACAGAGATCGGCGATTCACTTTCTACCATCAGGGGCAAAATGAGGATAATGTGTTGAAAACCACATCATTTTTACATTTTCAAAAATCGTACAAGACCTCCTTTAGGATGATCACATCCATCAGTAATCAGGCCGTCATCAGTGTCTATTATTCCTTCTGTGTTTTCTTGTTACACTGTGTTGAGAGAAACACAACAGTGGTTACAGGTTCAGTCTGTTTTAAATAAACAGCAGTCAAAAGGTGAAAGACGTACATAAATCTTTTCATTAAGAGTAAAAACACACTTTCAGCATGATCTAAAAATACTCCATTACAAGTTAAAGTCCTGAATTCTTATGTAAAAAGTATTATTAGCAAAATGTACTGAAATGATCAAAAGTAAAAGTACTTATCACATGTCATCATTATTTATGCAAAAAATTACCAGCAACTATGAGTGTCACATAAACGTGGTGGAGTAACTAAATACTTGTATTAGAGTAAAAGTAGCACAAAGTGGAAGTACTAAGTAAAGTATATGTCAAAATAGTACTTATGTAAAGACGGACGGACCAGCACTAATATTATTTTGTTGTCATGCAGGCTTGGGGAGTAATGGATTACATGAAACTGGCTTATATAATCTGGATACAACAAAAGGTACCTGTATTCCCATACAGATACAAATTTTAAAAAAAAGCTGTAATCGGATTACAGATACATTTAGTAAAAATGAGGATGATTAGTAGGATTACCATTTTAAAATAAAGAACGATGCACACAGCTGCTTCACATTTTCTGCCTTTAAATCAATCAGTCAATCAATAAACTGCACACAACAAATCAACTATTAAATTATAATTTGATAATTGATTAATTGTTTTGAGTCATTTCAGCTTCTTAAATGTGAATATTTTTCTGTTTTTTATTCCTCTCTGACAGTAAACTGAAGATCTTTGAACTGAACAAAACAAGACATTTGAGGACGTCACCTCGGACACTGCTCAACATTTTTCACCATTTTATTTACATTTTATGGAACGAATAACTAACTGATTAATGAAGAAAACGATCAACATATTTCACATATTACATTAATATTGTGGTTACACAGTAACTGTGTCAGAATGCATTTTTAAAGTAACCCTCCCAACCCTGCTGTCATGTAATGTTAAAACCATAAAATTAACAAATACTACTAAAATCAGGTGGATAATATTGAAGTTGAAAAGACAGAAACTTAACTGGAGCACAACATGAAAGGAAAAGATTTTCAAATCAACATGATCTGGCTTCAAATTCTTCAAAAACAACAGAAATTCAAATCGATAAAAACCCAGACAGCCTCACTCAGCAGAAAATACTCCTCCAGTCTGCAGGATTCTGCACTATTCTGTTCAATTAAAGCAATTACACTCTTCTAGGAAGACAATTGCTCTTCTTTAAAATTACCAGCAGTTATGGTTAATATAATGACTTTTTGCTGAAGGAAATTAAACCTCAAACGTATCTTTACTTCTTAAATCACTGATAAAAGAATATCTGAGCTGATCTGAACTGCTTGACACTTAAAAATCACATTCTGCTCACTCCGTACGTCATACACGAGGCCTTAAACACCTCAAACTTTACATTTTTTATGATCTCTTCCAAACAAATACACACAAAAACAAAAGACCTCAAGTTCAAAACCCTGCTTTCCTGCAGGTGTTTTTTCACACAGAGAATATCTCAAAACCCAGAATACGACCCTAACCCCTGTGGGAAGAGTGAACCAGCGCAGGACATTTAATAATTATTACACAACATTATCAAGATTCATCCTCTGGATACTGGAGATGGCAAAGATAAGAGATGGACACTGATATCGGCACCTGAAGCAGGGCAAAAAAACATAAAAATAAACTACTGACAAATACAAATTGTTTGTGCAGGTGTGTTTATGGTGAGAAGGTGATCACAGATCTTTTTGCTTTCTCTGCTGATGAAAATAAACGGACGTTTCCGATGCTAGTTCAATTTGTTGCGTTTCTTGAATGGTTGAGAGGAAATGAAAAATGAAAAACAAGGTTGTTCGTGTTTAAAATCAGCTGCATTTAAAAGAAACACCATCGTGGTGCTGAAATTGCCTTCTGCTCACTCTTCTCACCAGATGCAATGCTATTTAACTGAAAATACAAACCCATTATGTTAAATCGAACCGCAGAGGATCATCAGGAAGCCGTCGTCCCTGAACCCAGCGTACAGAGAGAAGAGGAGAGAAAACATTTACTGTGAAATCTATCGCTTCCTGACGGTGAGCATCAGCAGCCGTGAGTCACAGAGAGGAGGAATGAAATGGAACATGGACAGATAACTGATAAGAACAAGATAAAAGGGAAGAAAGACGTTGTCCTTGACTTTACGTAATCAATAAAGCTCATTGACGGAGACTGGACAGATTGGCCGTAGAAGTAGTGGAAGATTCAAAAGCTGATGCAGAAGTGCTTTAAAACTGCATTCATTCTACCAGCCAGCAGGGGGCGACTCCACTGGCTGCAAAAAGAAGTCAGATTATATGTAAGTTTATGAGAAAATGAGCCTCCATCTCACGTGATTAATGAGCTCAGAAAACAGTTTCCTGGTTCCAGTTAGAGTAAAATAGATGTTAAAGTAGGGTACGCTTTAGGGCGGGACTACCTTGTGATTGACAAGTCCCCACCACAGCGTGTCCTCGAGTCAGATTCATTCAGGATTAGGGCTGTCCAACACAAATATCCAAATGATTCTTTTTCTCATGTTTTAATGCCTTTATTCAATATCTGTGATGGGAAAATATCAGATTTTCATATGGAGAAAGTAAGAGTGTGCATCCTCCTATAGTTTAGTTATAAACTCAAGGGGGGCGGAGCTTCTTCCCCGTCTCCGGCATCACTTGCCCTGCACGCTCCACGCTCCTTCACACTGCGAAGTAAAGGTTTATTTTGACCAAACCAGAGTTGGTGGTTGTTGGAACAGGGAGACGAGGAACAAAGATGTTTTTGATGAGTTTTATTCTGTTTCGGTTGTGTGTGAATAAGGCTGATGATGGCAATGTTAAAATTAGTCTGGCTGTGGTGGACTCAGACTGTCTGAGGGGCCGAGACGAAAAAAATAAAAAGGGCACCAGCTCAGCCAGAGGGACTTTTATCATGTTTTGTCCACTAGAAGATCACTAGAGACGGCACTTTACCACGTTTTGTCCACTAAGGGCGTCTCAGAGGGCACTTTTGGGTCGAACATGTGGGCAGGACGGTTGCACAAGTCCACCAATGGAGTCTGGTGAGTTTGGCTAAAGCAATAAAACAGCTGTATCTGGTTAAACAAAACATACAGTCACAATCCTTTCCATAATGTTGTCAGACACATAGAACAACAATCTCAAACAAGCGCAAACAAACAAGCAAGCATCACCTGTCCTGTCCTCCGCGGTGCGCTCTGGTGACATGTCTGACAGCGTGAATCTATTGTATTTACACCTTTTCTATTACCATTCCAGAGTCAAATAAAGATGCAATAAGGGGGAAAAAAATCTGAATTTCAAAGCAATATCACCATTATAACCAAGTTCCAACAGTCATATGTGCAACTGAATTTATTTTCCTACTCCTAGGTTACATTTATGATGCGATTCATAAAGATGTTTTCAGGCCTTGTTTATGTTGGCTGTTACTGGGAGTTTTGACTGTCTTCGACTGTCAGGGTGAAGTCTTAATCAGGATCACTCCACCTACTCATTCAATATGGTCCCATCTGATTCTGAAAAACCAAGGTGGCGATGGCCAAATTGTCCAACTCACGGCTTCAGAACGGCAGCCCACAAACCGATGGATGACTCCACGGTAGGTTTACACTTGTTTATAAGACAGAAGGACAACAGGAAGAGAGATGAAGTGGAGGAGGAGTGAGGCAGATGGAGAGAAACGAAGGAACAGAGTCAGCCCGAAACAAAATCACAGTTGGTCTCACAGATAGGACAGATAGGCCTAACAGGTTTGTGGCCAAAACCAAACATGACATTTGGCTGGAAATGGAAAATAGACATTTTCTGATGGCGAAAAACATTGACGCCTCAGCCTGGGAACGACACGAATATGGTCCCCGTCCCATTAAGACAGATTTCCTCCCGTCCTGGATCTCATCGGGCCGATCAAACGATGACTGACAGAGGAGCATCACCAGTCCACTCGTCAGTGTTGAGCACAACGCACCAGACCCACAAAACTCACATCAAACTGTCAAACTAACCAGAGCTCATCAAATGACTATTCAGCTGTAAACTGAGAAAGTTTGAAACCATTTCAACATTTTTTTTCCTGCATGAAAACAGACCAAACACCACTTTAACTTGGAATCAGGGCATTACAGTGGTGTTAACATCTTAATAGGAATCTCATGCATAACTGAGATGTTGTAGCTTCAATGAGAATCTGTGAACAAACTTTAAAACTGTTTAAAATGCATTTTTGCAGGCAGATGAACTGCTGCTCAGTTTCATATGAAGAGTGTTGTGTTTTGGATTGAATGTGACCGTGTAGAGGAAGTGAGGTGTGGAGGAACAGCGATGCTACGTGTTACCTGCTCTCCCAGTGACATGACGTCTCTGTGGGTTGGAGACTCGTGGCTCTGTACTCTGCTCTCTCCGACATGTTTTGCTTGTTTTGAGCATTATGAAAGTTTGGTGGTGTGACGTCAGTTCTTTCACTGCCTGTTTTGAGGAAATGAGGAGGAGGGACAGGAAAGGGAGGGGGGAGCGCTTGTTTTGTGTGAGCGAGGCAGCAGGTGCCCAGTGAGAGCGGTGCAGGCAGGAGGAGAGAGAAAACGGAGGAAAGTTACAGCAGCTGTTCCTTGATGACAAAAATACATATGTACATCCTAATGAGATGCATCAATGCACCAGCGCTGTATAAATAAATTCAGATTCATGTTCAGCTTTTACAGATACAGGCCGTCTGAATTGATGCACTTGCACATTTCTGCATATTGTTGTATATTGTAGTGTAATGCACATATACTTTTTACATATTTTTACACACTTTGATTCTCTATTTTCTTACAATATGCTTGTATTTCTGTTCTGGAACGGAGCAACTGTAACACAACCTACACAGCAAAATCAGCATACTCAAATTAACACTCTCAGATTTGATTTCAACACTTTCGAAGTGTCTATATGGGTCCACACCACAAAGAGTTAATTTAACACTTTTTGGAGAGTTAGTACCTTAACACTAATTTGGTGTAATTATTGACTCTTTTTGGAGTTAAAATTTAACACTTCTCAACACTAACCAGTGTAATTCTATCTCAACACTTTTATGTAGTGTTAGACATTAACTCTCTTTCAGGGTTGTTGGTTAACTATACAAGCGTTAGTCATTTTAACACTGTACGGTGTAAAATTAGCTCTTTTGAATTACTAAAAAAATACTTGGAAAATAAAGTTTGCTAAAAATAATGACATCATGTTTACTTGAAACTCATTTATTTAAAACATGCACCACAAATTACCATTTAAAAACACTTTAACAAGCAGTATTCTAATGACAGTGAAAGAGCATACATTGTTCCCTATTGTCACATGTTTTAAAGGGTTTAAAATAGGTGAGTTGGTCAATGCAAATCAGAGAATTTTCATTATTTTGCTCCTCTATGCAATATGCATGAAAATGTTCAAGAAAATCTGCAATATCATAATACATGAACAGCGTGCTTTCATAATAGGTTGTACTGTTGAGACACTGTACTTTGATGAACACAGGTAGGTCATGGGATGTTCCAGTGCATATAAATAGATAAATCTGACACTCCGTACCATAATTTCTGACCCAACATGTAGTTGAAACATCTGAACATGTGTCTTAATGCAATGTCTGACACAGTAATTCTTCACCTTTCAAGCTATCAATTGTTTTTATTTTTAAAGGACCAAACTTTAAAACTCAAATCTCTGAAAATAATAATTTTCATATAAGTCATAGTCTCCACACTTTAAACGCAAGTTTTTCGCTGGATAGAAACCGTATTGAAACTTTAAATGTTGGCAAAGAAGTGAACAACTTTTGTGGTGCATTTTACAAACAAAACACATGAACATACTCAGTGAGGAGTTCTGTTGACAATGCTCTGACCTTTGTGCAATTGAGGCATTTTAATGCTCTCGTAGCAGTCGTGCTCTCAGTTCCTTGACTCGTGGGCTTTCCTTTGCGTTTCCAACATCAATGTTGTAGATCGTGGTTTGAATGAAAGTGTAGAAACTGGAAAGTGCCTCATCATAAGACAGGCTGAAAACATAGTGAGCTTTGACTATCCCATCAAAGGCAGCAACTGATGTCAGAGCGTTGCATGGGAGACCCTTCTGGTCCACAACGATGAAGAACTTTTAAATTTTCTTCTTTTTCTCACCGATGGAGAGGAGGAAGGACTGTCGAGCATCAACTTTCTCCAGAAATGTAGTGAGGCTGGCTCCTTGCTGTAGTTAGGATGACACAAATGCATATATACAGTATACTTAGCAAACACAAGATAAGCTGATTCCCCCTTAGTCCTACATCAACCTGTATCTCTCACTTCTTTACATACAACTGCAGCACAGAATAATTCTGATTTTGGTACTACAAAAAGATGATGGTACATACCTTAACAAATCTTAGAAGATGGTTGGCTGCCTGTGCTGAGCTAATCTTGGCTGTCTTCTTATGGCCTCTTGATGTAGGGGGCAGGAGGTGCAACAGCAACAAGAGAGCTGATGTATCACTATCCCAGCCTTGGAGACAAGACAGAAGGGGAAAAAGAATTATTACTTATTTCTTAAAACAGCTGCCATTTAACTTAAAACAACAGCCCTGTGACATTCCATTAATAAAGCTGAAATTATTAAGTTCAAACAGTTTTAAATAGCTGTCAGTTCAACTTCTAAGTAATTTTGAAGCTGCAGTCAATATTCAAATGACCATATTTCAAGACTGCTATTTTACTGTAGCATATTGGAACTATTAAAACAAGCAACTGAGTATATTTTGGATACAGGTAAACTGTCTATATTTACCGTAGTCATTCTCCATCTCAGGGTCAAAAGTTGCCCGCAGCTCCTCAACATAAAGGCTGGAGGGAAAACTCCGGCTTTCTGCAATGACAAAGTAAGAAGAAGTTGAATATTAGGATAAATACTGATGTTTCTATACTTCTTAAGTCGCATACAGGCGACTCCTTTCGCAGTTCGTCTTAAGCTAACGTAATGTTAACACTAACATAATGCTAACAGCCCACAACCGATACACTGCTTTATCAGCGTTAGCTTGCTTAGCCGAGTGAACAGCACAACAGAAATACGGTCTAAAACTTTTTTATCATAGCAGATACAGTCTTTACCATCAAAGTACAAGTTTTAGCGAACCGAATGACGAACTAAAATCATCACTGCTTAGCGCAGCGAATATGGCGGCTTAACTTTATCGTGAACAGTGGCTCGCCATTGAAGAGAGACCAGCTGCCAGAGGGGTAATATAAATATCAAAACTTAACGTGAACTTAAAGTAGCTCAATTTACTTACTTACCCAACAATGTCGACTTATACCCGCGATGAGACGCACAACCTGCAGCTTGACGGGAGGCCCGGTATGTCGCTCCTGTCGCTGTGTGGCACGGTGGGGGCGGGGTAAATTTTACACCTGAAGTGTCACATTCAGGTTTGGAGTTAAGAGTTAAATAGATTAGAGTTAATGTTGCTACAATGACACTTAGAGATTTGATTTGAAGACACTTCGTTTTGACACTTAGTTTTGACTCCAACTATTTGTAAACTTAGAGTTACATATAAGGGATTTGACTCTATTCAGAGTAGAATTAACTCTACTTTTGCTT
>JAJHUR010084352.1:0-12986 GCA_027495735.1 Lutjanus campechanus
TCATACTATATGTCTCACTCTTTTTATTTTTAGGTAAAATAAGTTTTGTGATCTGTCTGAAAAATCACAAACTGAAAAAAGTGTATTTTTTAATCAACAGATCATGTTATGCATTGGAAATAGATACTTAACTTCGGACCGAATAAATTTGTTTCCATCCCATTATTTGTGCTTTCCCAACCAACATATTTTGATTCAGGCGCCCATCTCGGAACACATCGCTGTTGTCTGATGAGAATTTAGCCT
Organism: Lutjanus campechanus; assembly: GCA_027495735.1. Taxonomy (NCBI): domain Eukaryota; kingdom Metazoa; phylum Chordata; class Actinopteri; order Lutjaniformes; family Lutjanidae; genus Lutjanus; species Lutjanus campechanus. Next base: position 247 of record JAJHUR010084352.1, read on the forward strand.
TTTAGGGCAATGGCCAATATTTTGGGGCTTCTGATGTAGCCAGTGAATATCCTGGTCACGGATATCTGGGCCAAGACTTCCTCTCCTGTCCACCAGTCATTACTGACAGTCTGATTAGCAACTTGAGATGTGAGAATGGAGTTGCCATCTGATCTCTTTTGACAGATATCTGTATATGAACAGGGATAATTTTTTACTAAGTTAATATAAAAGGTAAATCGCAGCCAAACAATAGCCAATGGATTCTGAGAATTACTTCCTCTGGCTTTGCTCTCCACACATTTACTTGCATGCAAGCAGCTCACTCAAACGTGATTGGTCACCCTATTCTGACTACAAATGAACTACAAACAGGAACCAGAATGATTCTGACACCAAAAGCTTGTCCCTTGCCTACAGATTCTGCATTTGTATGCAGATATGTTTAGGTCTATAGAGATTAGTGTTAAGCATATACCTCTAGGGATTATACTATGCAGGAGGCTACACATGCTTTCGGCATACAGCAGGTCAAGAAAAAAGCAAAACGTATGACAAGTAACATTAATAGCACTCTCTACCCTCTGTACGCCCTGCCAGGAAAGTGTGGAAGGGGCAGAATCGGAGACGGTTGTGTGTGTTTTTTTTCCTGTAGAGCAGGGCCTTGGATCCTTCAGCTGAAGGAGCTTTGCTCTCCCCAGACACGCTTCCTGCACACGCAGCAATACTGGGGAACTCAAGCCTGATTGGAGAGGACAGGCCGGTCCACTATTGCCAGCAGAGTGTTCAGGATTCGGCATATGCGACGGCGTCCTGGCAGGGACACCGGTCCGCTGGGCTCTGACTGGCAGCAGGAGCCAGCATGGCTCACTAGCAGCACACCTGATGACAGCGAGGTTCAGCCAGATAAGGCTGTCTTGACGCTGCCCACATGACAGCCAGCCATAATCATACATTCTTCTCAAAGTGTTGCCTGTACCCTGGGTATATCTACATCAGGCTGGAGGAAATCACTCTTCAGCCGAACATGGCTCTCTCCAGCTCAGTGGAGTGATGGACGGCCAAGCGGGCAGGACAGCCTGGTGGACAAATAGCTCACACTCGCATGCTCCTCCACCACAGAGGACTTGTGTCAAAAGCAATGCTTGACACCGCGGCTTTGAAGCCTAATGGTATTAGGGTTGTGAGCAGACAGCTGGTTAGAGCGGGGCACATGGAGCCTAGAGTGCATTATTAAGTGTAATGAATGTCAGCGTACTGAGCTCATCCGACACATCAGGTGCCAATTATAGAGGTGGGCCCCGATTTGGTTCTAAACTCAATGCACAGAGGAGGAGCTCCTTTGGCCTAACTGACATCTGCCTCATTAACTCGGAGGAACAGGGAGAGAAGGCTCGCGACCATCCTCGCCTCCAGGCCTCCGTGGGCCCTCACGAGGGCACAGGGACACACATTTTCCCCGCTGCGCCTCCACATGGAGCTCACTCCTTACCTATTATTGATGAGGTGGAGGGTGAATGGAATATGAATGGGAGACAGCCAGAGTGACATTTGGAGGTGATTAGATACTCTTGTGCACCATAGCTGGAGTGTTTGGCAGGGCAGTTCATTCATTAGTCAACACTGAATAGTGCCTCAAATCTTCACGCATAAAGAGGTAAATAAAGCATTCATGGATATCATTGCCTTGGGCAGCCGGAGCAAACACTATTGATTTTTCTGGAGTGTTCTAAAATAATGGTCACAGATGTGTCAAGACATTCATCAAACCGTCTCTATGAGCCAAATCCTCAATGCAGTAAAAAGCCAATATGCTGCTCTGTTCTCTCAGAGTAATCGGAAGTCTGTGCCAGTGTTAGTGGTGACAGTTTAGCTACTTGGTACAATATACTCTCGACCAATCACACACAGAAGAGACCCCACAAGCACCAGCATTTTTCCCTCCACAGAAATACGACACGTGCAGCTTTTTTAAACCGTACACCTCGAGCTCCAGTTTCCACAGACAGGAAGATAGCACACTACTGGGGGACACCTGGAGGGTGGGGAGTGGGTGGCCCTCTTGGATATCCATAAGGTAGATAAAACATAATAAAGTGCCCTTCTAGTGGATAAAACATGACAAAATGTCCTTTGGGATAACCTCCTAATGCCATCTAAAGTGCCTTTTTAGTAGCCAAAATGTGGTAAAGTGCCCTCTAATGTGCACTTTTAGTGGATTAAATGTGGTAAAGCGCCCTCTAAGGTGCCCTTCCAGTGGACAAAACATGACAAGAGCCCTCTGGAGTGTCCTTCTAATGGACAAAATGTGATAAAATGCCCTCTAAAGTGCCCTTCTAGTGGCCAAAATGTGGTAAAGTGCCCTCTAATGTGCCCTTCTAGTAGCCAAAATATGGTAAAGAGCCATCTAAAGCGCCCTTACAATGGACAAAACATGACAAAATGTCCTCTAGGGTGCCCTTCCAGTGGATTTTGTTCACCTTAAACGCATAACAATTTTCACTGCTGTGGTGGCCCGCCACGCACAGCTGGTGCCCTTTTTATCTTTTTTGCCCCTGTCCCTCAGACAGCCTGAGTCCGCTGCTTTAGAACACTGTGATTTAGGATCAGGACAAAATATATTCTTGTTGACAATGCGAAAAATTCTCCTCAAGCTGAGGAATATTGCAGCTGCAGATTTACACGTCCTCCCGAGTCTGTCTCAAACCAACAAGCCTCAAGGTGCATGTTGTCTGCTCTTTCAGTAATATGTAATGTACTCACCACTATAAAGCGGATTCTCCCAAGGCACCGCCAACTGTCTCACAATATATTCTTGGTCAGCTCGGTGGCGCTGATTATTAGGCCGATACATCACGGCGAACAACAAAAACAGCAAGAGGAGGAGGGCGACCACGGGGAGTTTTTATAACTGTCGGCTCTGAGCTTTATTGGAGGATGTATAACAGGTCAGCCGAGAGGTGACCAGATGGTTTGACCCCAGCTGACCACGAGGGAACGCGACCAGAAAGGAGACAGAGACTGCCATAATGGAGTGATCTATGCTTCGTCTCTGATGCACACACCCCTGATCAAATAACCACCCGTCAACAAGGTAAAGGAGGGAGGGGGGTGGGCAGCATCAGGATGAAGCACCGGAGACAGTGGTGTGGTGATTTTTACTCTGTTTCTGCTGTGGAATGCTCCTCACGGTGTGTCTTTTGCAACAAAGCAACTTTATGTTGTGCGCGTTTGAGTGACAGAATAAAGAGGAAAAGCTGTCCTGTAAAGGGTAATTCCAGCAGCTTCAGTCAAATTATTCTGCTGTTCTGAGCTGTCAACATGAATGGAAATTTTCTTTCAACATCTTAGACAGCGCAACTTAATAATGCCACAAGATTAAAGAACGACTTCATCTGCGTTCTTTTTTTCATCTTTTCTTTTTTCTTTTTTTTTTTCAAATGGAAATGCCCGCTCAGCCATTAGGAAAACGCAGTGACGTAAGTTAGACCGCTTATGGCGTTGTAAGTGACAGTTGATTGTTCAGTCATATCCTGTGTTCCATTTACCTCGGACGTGGGAAGCTGGAGTTGACCATGTCACAGTACAAATCAGAAAACAAAGATTAACGCCTCCATGAAAACCTTTGTTGTGCTTGATAACAATGCACTATGTGGTATTTTGTGCATACCAGCACCAAAGCAACATGTCCACAGATAGAAGTTGGACAGTATTTAATGAGATACACAGGCCAGTTGTTCTAACAACCAGTATATTACTACAGCTTTTATTAGTGTTGATGCGTGGAGCAGCCATCTTGGATTTCGAGGCTGAGGTTGGTGAGATTCCACCATCTTTCCAAGTCAGAAATCCAACTTAAGCTGGTGTTCCATTAGAAATTTCCTACTTAGCCATTAGTAAAATGCAGTGATGTAGGTTAGACCACTGATGCCCTCCCCTTCCCTCCCTCAAAGGTACAGTAAATGATTTTGACAGTTGATTGTTGAGTCATGTCCTGTGTTGTGTTTATGAAAGTCGGAGGTGAACACGTTACAGGACAAGTCAGAAAACAAAGATTAACGCCTTGAAAACCCTTGTTGTGCTTCATAACAACCTATTATGTGATATACTGCGCATGCAACAGACGTTGGACAATCCTGTGTTCATGACTGATTTAATGAGAAATAAAAGCCAGATGTGCTAAAGAACAGTATATTACTACAGCTTTCATTACTGCTGATGCATGGAACAGCCATCTTCGATTTTGAGGCCCGGGTTGGTGAGGTTTCTCTCACTTTTTGAGTCAGAATTCTGACTTCAGGGGATGTTTCAGTTGAAATTTCCAACTGGGAAATTTGAAATTTTGACTACCCAGTTCAACTGGAGTGCACCATCATTCCCAGGGTGTCAAATACCATTGCTTTGGATTGTTGATGCAGGATGACACCTAACAATCAACTATCTTAGGGGGTTGATACCTAGCAACGTCATCATGCGGAAACCATCAGATCATGTGGGAAAATGTTTTTAGACGTGCTCGGGAAAGTAGCATTTTGATGCTAAAACATATGAGCTTCAACCAATATTTGATTGTTTGGATCTGAATACAAAAGAACACAACTGGGAAGCTACAGAACTAAAAACCACAAAGAAAAGGAAAAATATTGGACCTGCCCTTTAACTAAATTGTTAAGGCTTTAATCTTAAAAAGGCTTGGAGGGTAGCTATTTGCTGAACAACGTAAACATGAACTGTAGCACAATGTAACATTCAAAGAGGTAAAACCCCAGCAACACTTGTAGCATGTTGAACAACTTCCAACCAACGCAGTTTGGCTCTGGTCCAATAACTGATGAAGGCCAGAGCTGAAACAAATTGGTCTGAAAATAAAGTTGTTGACATACTAATAACAGCAAACATAATAACTAATAAATAACAGGAAGGCTCACTCACCTGGTTGATGAATCAGTGGATGACAACACAGCACCCAGCACATAGAAGAAAGAGAAGAAGAGAAAAAAAGACATTAGCAACGTGTTTTTAAAAACATGTATTGTTATATAATATATTAGTTGGGTTTGCATCAACGTATTTTTGAAGTATCATGTAAAAAAAAAAGGTTGACGGAAACTGAAAAATTACGCAATTTTGCAAAATAGTTTTTACACTCGCTTGAGGTGGTTTTGCCTCGTTCCAAGAAGAGTTACTGCTCTTAATGGGAGATGGAAACATTTTTTCCAAATGCGTTCTGATGTAGTAAGCATGTAACATGTACGACTGATCAGCTGTTTCTGCTCTAAGAGTCTCCTCATCATGCCCAGGGAGGAACCTTCCTCACATTAAAGCGATAGTTTACCCAGAAATGAAAATCCACTCGACATCTACTCACCCCTGCTGATGTGAAGATGGCTGAAGATCTCCAGTTCACAAAACACTCCCGGAGTCTCAGCAGACGCCACCATGTTTTTGGCCTAAATGTCAACTGTAGCCTCACAGACTGGAGCCGTGTGCACACGCCAGGTGTGAAGGTATCACGAGATCTCTTATATCTTGTGTCGCACCTCTTGGGCGAGAGCTTGTGTACCCGCTTCAGACGTGTGCACGTGGCTCCGGTCTGAGAGGCTACAGTTGACATTTAGGCTAAAAACATGGTGTAAATGGTGTCTTTTGGGGTCAAATTTTAATGTCACAGCTTGTGGACACTTGGATTACACTACATGAGCAGTATGGAGGCATTTTGTGTTTTGCTCCGGGAGTGTCTTGTGAACTTCAACCATCCTCACATCAGCACAGGGGTAAGTAGAAACTGAGTGAATTTTCATTTTTGGGTGAACTATCGCTTTAATACACATACTTGCCAACCTAGAGAACTCAAAATTAGGGCAGATTTCAAAGCCCCTCCCCAAAAAATGAGTATCATTGAGTTCACTTCCAGCATTCTGGTGATTTTTAAAACATTACTGCAAAAGGACACCCACACACTGTCCAAGCAATATACCATTTATTTGCGGCGTATTGGTACTAGACCTTCATCAGGCAAACGGTTTGTGTCCATGAGAAGCCATCTTAACTAGATGGAATGCTCATTTTGCATGTGAGGAATGTGATTGGTTGCGCACTGACAACCACACCTATTTAAGATGGCCTCTCATGGACACAAACTGTTTGCCTGATGAAGGTCTCGTACCGAAAAGTTGCAAATAAATGGCGTATTGCAAGTTAGATGGTGTGCAAGAGCCCTTCGACAGGTTTTTTGGTCTACTCGCCCCTCTCCTATGCACCTGTCTCATCTAATAGATGTGCAAAGTTTTCCTTTGTTCTGATTTTTAAAACATTAAAATAACAAAATAACAAGAACACAGTTTTTTTGGCACACACATACCTGGAGTTGATCTATAACTGACACTTAATAGCTGGAAAATTTAATGGAACCACAGCATTTGGCTTTAGTTCATCCAGTTTCAAATTTCATTACAATAACACAGACAATTTATATTTCACTCTAAGGGTATCTCAGCTGGGCTGCTCTTAGAAAATATGTGCCCATTTCCTTTAAAACTTTTTGTATGAAACAGAATTTCTTCTTTCCAGGATGTCTCGAGTATTTCTTTCTCTTAGTAATCTCCATTTCTCTCTCTGTCACTCACTGAGGAGGATGGGGCACTAACATGGACCTATTAAGGAGAGCTGGATACGGCTGTGTGCTGTATTTTTGTCCTGGCGGAAACAGTTGACTTTTAGAGTCATAAGGCTTCTACAGTGACAGAAACAGGCTGTGATAATGAAAAGGGTGCGGAAAAAAAGGTGCGAAAATTGTCATAAATCGGGAGAATTATGGGAGAATTGTGACCATGGCAGCAGACCGGGAGAGGACAATGAAAAGCATGAGTCTCCTGGAAAAATGGGAAGAGCTGGCGAGTACGTTAACACATGAAACTAACAGAAATGTCAGATTTTTCCGTCCTGTTTTCTAAGTTGTTTTTCATTGTTTGAGGTTCAGCTGGCGCTCTTTCAATTACATCATCATGCACCATATACTTGCAATGGTATAATAGTTCTCTGACTGGAGAATTTGCACCACCTACTGCTAATCTCGATGAACCAGCCCTTAAAAATCACACAACCACAGTGAATGGAAATAAGCCTTCATTTGCATTTTCTTTTGCAGATTTACTTGAAATTCAGTTAAAACTTGAGATACATTTAGATCAAAGCACAGCTATTGATCTCATTGAGTTTCTGAGCCTCTGAGATTAAAAAAGCTGCATCCAGGACTGCAGTGTACTGGAACTTGCAACCTTTTGAAAACCCTTGTCGCTCCATCCTGCCCTGTAACATTTGTACCATCAGCACTCAGCCACGCTGTGACAGGGCCTCTGGAGGTCTACGAACGCTGTCTGTCTGCTGCGGTCCCAATTAGAAGGCTTCACCTGGAGTCAGAAGTCCTCCATCTGTCAGACCTGAGCACTACCACGGTCATATCACTCTTCACAAATGGCCGCTGAGGCCAGCAGCCACTGCCTAAAAGCCTTATGTTTCGATGGCCATCAAGGCCCGCTCGAAATATTTGGCTCCGCTTTGACAGACTGCTTCTCTCACTCCTTCAAGGAAGACACGTACACAGTAAATACTGCATGTCAGACAACTCTTGAGTTACTCTCTAGTACAAGCAAACTGAGGGATAGAGAGTGGGGGGGTGGAAATCTCCTGACAACTCGAGAACAGGGAAGATGGAAAATACTCAGCACAGGTTTGTGGGGCAAGGTTGTAGAAACGCTCCAATATATCAAAACTACATCGGTATCCTGTGGTGCCCTTGCAGTTTTTACACTTCGTTTTAAAATCCTAATCTGTTAAATAAAAGGCTGGCCGAGCTAACAGTTCGGCCACCTTCAAATTCATCGAAGTTTATTGTGGCATTGAGGCCAGGCCAGCCTGGAAGTGGGATTTTGGGTGGGTCTCCGGTCACGACCTAGCGGTGGGAGCTTGCTCCCGAGGGCCCGTTGGACAGTCCTGGCCGGTGACACATTGATGTATGAGCTCCAGTTTTTGCTCCCTCTCCCCCTCAGCACAGAGAAGCAGGTGTGCTGATCAGTGCCACTTGATCTGTCAGTCGGATGGATAAAAATAGCCTTGGAGATTGAGCTGGGAGCAGGACTCGCCTAAATCTTTGGTGGAAACTCGATTGACTTTGAGAGGCTCCTAGAACGTTCTTGACCACGGTAAATGAGCCGAAGTCTTCTCAAGGTCAAACATCTTAAATGCAGCTTTTCAGTTATCTGTCAAGGAGAAGCTTTTTCTTTCCATTAAGTGTTTATTATCTTGAAAGAAGAACTCCCTTCTCTTGATGTAACCTCACCACCAAATGAGTTATGCACAGACTAGCAAAGAAGTACTCTATAATTATGAATGTTCTTTGCGGTGTCACAACTGACACCACAACTACTATCTTAAATGTAATAAAATAAATAGGAACAAAGTAGCATTAGTCCAATTTGCTTGATGCAATCAACGTTTAAGTAAAGCCAAGCTACTATCCAGATAAAATGACAAGCTTGAAGATTGCAAAACATCTGCCTCACCATCCTCAGCGAACCCCCAAAAAAGCTTTGCAATTGAGCATCACAAAAGTTGAAGATTGTAGAATGCAAGTTGATCAGAATAATTCTGTAAAAGGAGTTTTTTTAAAGGTCTGACGCATGCACATATCAAAAAATAGCTGAAATTGCAGAGTTAATATAAAATGGCCGACTTCCTGTTAGGTTTTGGCAAAGGCTTTAAGAGGCGTCTGGACATGACGAATAAATTTAGGCAAATCTAGATTAAAAAAATTTTTGGTTGAAAATTTGTTGGGGAGCACTATCCTGTCATTTTTCCCACATCCGTTTTGTGACTCCTGATGTGTGTGCCAAGTTTCATAGATTTTTAGTCAGTAGAGGGCGCTGCAGAGCCGATGTGCCATGCCTGAGCACAATTATTAAATCAAATAGATAGCATCCTGCAGGCCTCATGTTTATAACATCAACATTTTACACAAATTCCAAAATGGCCGACTTCCTGTTGGGCAAATTTGGGCCAAAAAAAAAAAGTCTTCGTTATGATGAGAGCGACAATACCATCAAATTTTATAAAGATTAAAGCAACTTTATCCCAACACCTAACCCCTGGCACTATAGAACTTTACCATTTTTTGCCAGTTCTGACACGTGCACCAATTTATGTGATTTTTCTTTTTTTCTTTTTTCTTTCTTTTTTTTATTATTATTGGCCCAATACTGGCCTATCACAGATATATCAGTCTATATTAGTATCAGCACATAAACTGTCCTATATGAAAACTGTTTTTTCTAACAGAATATAGTGCAAATGGCTTTGATTTGTTAGTTTTACAGGCAGCATTTTATGTACATTTGATTCTTTTTCTTAATTTAGATTTAATCCATACATATATTTTGATCTGTTTGTATTTTTATTTATAGTTATTTATAATTATTAAAGCAATGAAAGGAGATTATTGGCCAATATATTGATATCAGTTTTTTTGTTTTTTTGGGTTTTTAACTGTAATATCAACATTGACGCCAAAAAATCCAGTATCAGTCAGGCCATTTTATGAATATTATACTCCATTTCTGCCAATAAACCCCCATAAATCTTTCCCGCTGGACCTTTAAAGCAAAAAGTTCTTTGCTGCTTCCTGACTTTTTTTCTTTCTGGTCATTTACTGTCAGATTTACTTGGCATATCCTGGGCTATCCTCTCCTGCTGTAGGCTCTGAAAAAATGCATAACTTTGCAAGTTTTCTCTGAAGTTCCCGATCAAGAGAGATTGAGGGCAGAGACTATAAGATGGGAGGGAAGCTGCAGCGTCAGCAGCTTTCATTGTGGGGAAGCTGAAGAGGCTCTGCTAGTTGTTTGAACAGCAGGCGGCTATTACACCACATGGATGCTCAGAGTAATTAAATGCGCTCTGTTCCCCTTCATGTTCCTTTCTCTCTTCTCTACCGTGCCTTAAATCTGCGCAGATAGGTTCAAAGAAGTGTTAATGTCAATGCTGTTTGCTGAAACCTTTTTCCACCAAGTGTAGCAGAAGTGTTTTTATTCACTTGTCGTTGCCTCACATTTACACTGCTGATAAAAAGCACCCGAGTGAACATGCATGTTGGTAAGGCCGTATGATTAAGTCCTCCATTAAGTCCTCAAGTGAATTAGTGATGTTGTAGTTACGTTCCCTTTGACTGGGTTCACTTTTAATGAGCAATTCTCTATTTCATTTCCACTTGACACGCTCCTATCTAACTTTGTCAAAGGTACAAAATGAGGTGCTAAGAAGAAGCTTGTCTAATTAGCTAGCCACTTGTGGTGGTCCCAACGGCAACCGACATTTCAAATATTGAAGCTATTATTATGATCACTCTCACCATTAGCATAAAAGCAAAGCAATGGGCCATTTAATGTGGATTCCTGAGTAAACACCTTGTAAAAGCATATTCAAATCACAGGGAGAAACAGGCCCGGCAGGTGGCTGCATCACATGTTAGGCTGATACTCAGTGGTGGAAGTACAGCACACAGTGAAAATACTTCACTGCAAGTAAAAGTTCTGTATTGAAAAGTTTACTTAAAGGTCAAGTGTGTGAGATTTACGAGGATTTATTGGCAGAATATGCCAGAAATGGAATACGGTATTCATAATATGTTTTTATTAGTGTATAATCACCTGAATATAAGAATCGTTATGTCTTTACTACCTTACAGTGAGATCTTCATCTCTACAGAGGGCACAGGATGCCGCTGTGCTGCACCGCCATGTTTCTATAGTAACCCAAGACCAGTGGTGGGAGAAGCATTCAGATCTTAAACTTCAGTAAAAGTTACTTATATAAAAGCATCAAAGTATGCTTAAGTTACCAAAAGTAAAAGTGCTTATTATGCAGAATGGCCATTTCAGAAGAATTATGACATCACTGGATTATGATTATTGATGCTTTAATGTTGCACCTGGTAAAGGTGGGCAAGTTTTTATTGATTTATATACTGCTGGGTGGCGTGTGAACTTCCCCCTGGAGATAAATAATTTATTTACTGGTTTTTATTTTGCAGCTGAATCTGGAAAGTAACTAGTAACTAAAGTTATCTAATAAATGCAGAGGAGTACAAAGTACATTAGAGTAGAAGTATGTGTACTAATCTTGTCAAAAGTATGAATTTATCAATAAATATCGATTCTGAATATTTGAAGTGCTTTCAATACTTAACCTAACCCTAACGCTTTTCCACAGTTCATATACACCAGTACCACTACTATTAATTTTGCTTAATTTTTCAGATTAGTTAATTAGATAACTCAGTTATTCTCAAAGGCCTGATCTACAAAAAATAACAATAATAAAATAAAAAACAACTAATAATTCTGAGGGTTTCTCGTTGTCATGGTATAGCTATGTTATATTTATCATTTAATAAAAATCTAAAATTTAGTGCCTTCAATATTGTGGTGTTGTTGTTTTTTTTACTGTATTTAAAATATCTACATTTTTCAAGGTGTTGTATCAAAGTCAGACATTGTATCAGGACAGCCCTCTAAAGTACTGTAAAGTACAAATAACTCAAAATTTTACTTGAGTACAGCACTTCCGGAATGTTATTTTCCTCTGCTGGAATGGAAACCAAACACTGACTCTAGTTACAGCCTTTCTACATGCTTTGAATGGAATGAAATGAGGTGTTCACCGTTAGATGGCACTACACACTGGTCTTTTAAGTAAAATTATCTGCAAAATACACTTCAAGTACTCATGGGGATGTTTTTGCATGGACCGGATTCTGGATTCAAAAAATTGGTTTAACCTGCAGCATCACTGTAGCATCGCTGTCCTTTGAGAACCATGTATCTGTACAAAATCAACCACTATAGGCCCACTATTGTTACAGTAGCTATAAAAAACAGCCCTGGTTCTCAACCCATAAAATAACACTTCAACCTTCAACATCCATCCATCCACAAACATCCAAATTCCAAATCAATCCATTTAGAGATGGGGAGAATAGGGAGTGTTTTAACACGAGGATAATCAGTTTGATCAATCAAAAAAAGTGCTGCGGTGATGTCATCAATATAATACACAATAATACAATATAATATACAGTGTTTCCTTTTTGAGCACACACACAGCATTTATCTGGTGTCAGTTGTATTTTATATACAATGGTTAGACCTACATGGCCTAAAGTAGCAGTTTCTCTCATTTAATTTGATGCTTTGCATTCATGCTGCCTTCAAGTCCACAAGCTAGAACAGTTTGCTATGTAATGGCTGCTTGGACTGGGAACAGTTCATTAAAGTGGTGAGAATTTATGCATTGTGTGTTTGGAACACATTGCAAACTCAAGGCCAAAAGAAGTGTTGACGAAGTCTGTACATTATCGCTTCTGAGCCCACACAGCCTGCACATCACGGGCAGCCATCTACATTTGCCACAGCTGTGACAGTAATTGAACCCTTATGTGACATATTCAGAAATAAAGTACACACACACACACACACACACACACACACACACACACTTTTTATGTCACTTTAAATTGTTCATTTTATTCAAAACTGTTTATTCTTTATTCTTCAGAAGTTCTTTCATAAATTGGAGCAAATTACCTCTCATGGTTACATCTGCCCCCAGCCAGTGTTACAACTCACCCCAGTCGTGGGGTAGGTTGTAACAAGAGAACTTCTCATATTTGACATTAACTCACATAATCTGTGATTATGTAGTAGACATCCAAG
>JAJHUR010084356.1:0-16772 GCA_027495735.1 Lutjanus campechanus
CAGCATCTACTGTAGCTAATACACTGACTATCAATAAGTACCTCATACAACCCCACTACGAATAATGCAAACTATCCCTTTAAAGGTTTGTATAATACACAACTTACAGTCATAATTGACAAAGGACACCTTGGCTGTAGCCTCTGTAAGCATTGTGACCTCCTTCACCTGCTGATTCCCACCTCTCACACTCTCAAAGTGCAACGTGAGCAGGTCTGGTGTGGTGCCAGGGTGCAGGTTCTCCAATAAGACAGAGTCAGTTTGTTCAATCTGCTCAAGAGTTACGGTGGCCCCATCAAGTGGCCTCTTGGAGATTTTAGCACTAAGTGTTTGGATATCTACAAAACAAAACAAAAACAAAAAAAATATATATATATATATTAAACAATGCCATTAAAGAAACGGACAATCTGGAGCACTTCAACAACATCAGTAAAGAAAACATATGCGTTTTATACACCTTGTGAGCAGGGCTGGCTGAGGTGAATGAGGATGAGATCTCCCCCCGGTGAGGGATGAAGAGTGTATTCAGTCTCGTTCACATCCATCATGTTCTCCACGTAGAGCTCTATCATCTCCAAGCTGGTGGTGGGGTTGATCCCCTGCAGCAGCAGTCTACATGGGTCCTTCGAGGCAGGCTTTCTCACACTTAGCTCTTTATTATGCACAACGTGGTGCCCTTTAGACAGCACGCGGGCAGCAGCTGTCAAAATGATCGGAGGAGAAACAAAGTTAGCATCCAGTAAATTGGTGACACACTATTGTACTGTTTCCACTCAATGTCTTGAATTTAGGGTTCTTGCGGTTTTTTTTTTGTTTTTTCAGTTCAGTTTTCCATACTTTTCCAGAATCAAATTTCCAGACATCTCAATACATTTTTCAAACCACATTTGACATCTGAGTACAAACAGCTAAAAGTCTGTTATGGAAATAAGTGGTTTTAAAACTCAACTGCTACTTTCTGATTATGTGTGTTATTATGTTGCCAAATAATTGCCACAAGATTGCAGCTGTTACTGTAGCTCATAATCACCAAGTCACCAAACCCAGACAAATTCAATGTATGGCATTGTATTCAATGCAAAGTTAAAATAGTGCAATGTTATATAGTTTATATAGTTTACATAACAGCCGTGTAAATTTAAATAATTGTACACATTCAATCTCCACAGTAACAGAAGGGATGTTCATGCGGGTTACAATTCACCAGGGAACTTGAAAAGAGTACTAAGGTCCACTGACTTTCCTTCATTAGCTATCAAATGGAATTAAACACAAAACCTACCTTTAAACACTGTTTAACAAATGACTACGAATAAAGTTAAATAATTATTAGCAATAATCATAACCATCCCTCACACAGATGAAGTAAACTAAACCGGTGCCACTTCTACTCTTAACCCCTTACTTTGCCCTAAGACCCCTCAGATAACAGAATCAGCATTTGTTTAAAGTGCCAAGGGTCAGGCTTAAAACAAAAGGAGATAATACCTGTACTGTTTTAGGTCCACCATTATGGAACAAACTCCCCCTTGACATCAGAGCAGCTGAATCAGTACTCCAGTTTAACAAGCTTCTATAAATCCACGTGTGCAGACTAGCATTTGTAAAATAATCTTCATGTATATGTTTATGTAATTTTTATGTATATTTAAATAATCTAATGTTGTTCTTTTACATCTTGTTTTCCTATCTACATTTTTATTGCATTCTCTGTGATTGGTGTGCTCTTAAATTGTGGCTTTATTCTCTATTTTTAACTTGTGATTGCACGTTGTAACTCTGGCTTTGAAAGGCACTATATAAATAAAGTTTATTACTGACATATTGAATGTGTAATATTATGCAGGGGTGTCACAATTCTACAAATCCACCATTCGATTTGATTTTGATTATAAAGTTACAATTTGATTTAAACTTCTTTTTTTTCAGCGCTGACAGTTATGCCATTGTTAAACTATTATTCTTGAATATCACTGGCTTTATGTCCTGATAACTGTCATTAACATTTTCAAATTCCCAGTGCCAGCTGCGTTGCCACAGTCATAAAAAGTGTTTCAGGCTAAAAGGGGTGGTAAAGTCAGCCATAATGTGGATAAATAAGCATACAGTAATAGTTATTGGAAGGAAAGAGGAATATAAGAGAAATTAAAAAGTCCCTGTTAACTACTACAATTTAATACTGAAATTGTGACACCCTTAATATTATGTTATTTTGCCTGTCATATTTTTTTTAGACTTTCTTGTAAATTAAAGCTGGAAATGAGCTGAAAAAATGTTAGATAACTTGTTAATAACTTTTGTTGAGCCTTGTCTATTCACTGTGTCCATGGAAACAACAATGAATGCAGCCATAAAGGTTTGGTTTCCTGATGCTGAAGATGATCTGTGTACTTTTCTGATAACCGCATCACTGCATCACTCATGCACTTGTGTTATTAAGTACAGCATATATGCAATTCAAAAAATATTGTGACAAAAAAACGTTAATCTAAAAAATCTCAATCAGTTTAAGTGCATGCTATACCACTTTACCTTGCTTTCAGAGGGCCTTCTCTGATGGGAAACCACTGTTATACAAGCCAAATATCACTCTCTCCAAACCGACCACAATCCATAGGCGAAATCAGTCATTTTACCTCACGGAACATGCAATTTGCTGGGCTACCGCTGCCTCAATCTGTTAAGTTTGTTTGTGTTATTGTGTGACTTCTGTGGATCCAAACAATTCTTTAAAAAAAAAAACTTCAATAACACAAATATTGATAGGTACCTAACACATCAAATAATTCAAACTATCCCTTTAAGCTGCAGAAGATTACTGTATAAATAAGAGTATAAGAGTATAAGGATAAGAGTGCAGCCAAATGATTGAAACTTTCCAGAAAAAAAACTAATTCACCAAGGTTTCTGAAACAAACTGGTTTGAAAGGCTATATAAAGCTGTGTCTGAATGAGATGCAGTGCGGATTACACCGGTGTTGACAATGATGTTTTTTCTGTTAATATAGCTGTTACTTATTATGTTTTTTAAAGTATTTAGAACAAAGAAAATGAAAAATGTTGAAATAAATGTCAAAGGCTAACAAATCACAAGTACACGTGCCCATATTTGCAAAATATCCCAGACAGTGCACTCTATGTTTCCACTTGCCTTCTGCCTCTTCAAACACCAGTATGGCACTGTCACCCTTCTTCTCCACAGAGGCGAGTGGACCTCCCCCGGAGCGGCGCTTATTCTCAAAGTAGAGAAAGAGCAGCTCCTCGTCCACTTCTGGGGGCAGTGCCAGCACCTCCACCATCCTCTCCTCCGGGCTTTCACCAGGCATCCTGAAAAACACAAACCCACACAGGCTATGACATCCCAGTTAAAGTGGTTCAGATCATTTGTGTGCAGCCATAGCCGGGGATTTGCAGAAGACCCCACTTTCTTTCTTTTCTTTTGGGGTCAATGCCCGTGCCTGATGGGTAAGACTCAAACTACTGTCCAGAGTTGCTTATTACAGCTTCTCAAAAGTGAGTATTTGCTTATTTTTTTCTGTATTATATCACTGTAAACTGAAAAACTGGTCCGTCAAGATGAGACAGAACACAAGAGAGCACTTTAAATATATACCAACTTGGGTTTTGGGAAATTATGGTTGCATATTATCCTCCATTTTCTGGCATTTTATAGACTATTATACATGTATATAAACAATGCAACCCTACCAATCATACTAAAGCTGCAACCAATCAATTAATTAATTATTAAAATAATGGCCAACAATTCTGATAATGGATTAAAAATTGGTTTTAAAAATGCACAGCATTGCTCTGCATGGGTGCATGTCTATAGGTCTTGTTTGTGCATGTGTGTATTTCAGGTAAGTGTCTGTATATTAAAAATCGCAACAGTGAACAATGTAATTTCTCACAGGGGATTGATAAAGTATGCCTTCTTCTCCTTCTATATAATACAGCTCAGATACATACTACCTCATTCAATACAAGTCTGTACATATGTTGCTATTCCTACCTTTATCTGTATTTTATTTTATGTTTATGTATGTTTCCCTCCCTCGCACTATCAAAGTGAAGCCATGAACCTTTTTAAATTTACATATGTGACTGCTAATTGTGTTAATGATAATAAAGTTCAACTGACATGAATGCAAACATTTCTTTGAACTTTAAAAGTATAGTATAATTATGGTCAATCCCCCAGACACATGTAAAGTGTAGGTGGTTTGTTCTCCTTTGTAACAAAAGGAAAAATAAGTCTGAGTCACTGGTTTTACTGATACTCACAATACTTTCCCTACTACTACATTTTACAGTCGTAGTCATAATTGTGCTCAACTTAACTTTATAACTTAGTAAGCAACACAACATCATTGTTGTTTGAAGATAATTTAAGAATTTGTTCACGTTAATATGATCAGAGACAGTAAATGAGCCTGTCAAGATAAGGATTACGGCCTGCTACACAACACTGACACATCCAAAGCTACCTAACAGGAAGCTCCGCTTTCAAAACAGCTAATAATAGAGTTTTAGGAGCAAAATGTAGCTAATGGCAATATATTTGCTAAAATAAAGTTTAGAAATAAGAGCCACTGGCTTCGTTTGCTGTTTATTTTACTGCGTAGTCGCCCTGAAGTTCATGTACGTACGTGTCTGCTCATTTTCCAACTGCAAAGTGAAACTAGTAGCTACAGTTGCCATGTTTGGACACTGAAGCGGTGCTGTACTGTATCACCACTGCTTTTCATTCTGGCGACAGGAGGAGAAAAAAATACATTTTCACGAAGGGTTAACACGTTTGCGGAGCGTTACCTAACTTACCTGTGCTACAAGGAACACATTTGCTCATGAAACCGTTCGGTCCAGACGGGTTGAAGTGGAGACTGTGAGCACTTCCTCGTTGTGCCGCTGGTTGAACAGACGGTGGCGTCATCAGCTGCACGTGTTAAAGGGGAACAGACAGACTTCAGTCCTGCGACAGCAGAGTAACAAGTAGTACTTTTTTACAATGGTGGATGAATTAATCATTCTTACTTAAGTAGAAGCAGTAACAGAAAGAAAAAGTCCTGGAAATCTCTACTCAAGTACAAGTATTACTCAATTCCAAGTAATAGTACTGATGTTAAAATTTTTTAAGAAAAAGTACAAAGTATCTCAAAAACTACTCCGAGTATTAGTTACTTTTTAACTTAAGTTGTGATACATTATCAGCAGCATTCAATCAAAGGTGTTTCTGTTTCTCCAAATCTTCAGTCTAAATTTCACTCACTGGTTGCAGTAACCTCTCCAAGGCTGCAAATTTTGTACATTTTCCTTAACTGATGGTTGAAAACGCTAACAATCAATTAATTCTTAATAATTTATAAGATACAAAACATGTTTCTGTCATGTCCACTCATTTTCAATTTTTTTTTTTCTGTTTTGTTTTGTCATTTTTTGCCATTTTTAAGTTTCAGTTTCCTTTTTCAATAAATGGCTCTGCCAGACAAAACAATGTTGATTAAATATCCATGAATACATTTTCAGTTGCTTAAACTCTCACTGGCGATTAATTGATTAATCTTTAATCATTAACATCTTTCCTCCAAACCTGTGCTGCTGCAGTGTTTAGATTGTGATCCACATGTCCTTGTTTTCATTGCCCTGTTTGTGATCAGAGGACCTTACTGGCTGCAAAAATGCAGATTAAAGGTGTGGATATTAATTCAAATTGTGCTCGGTACTCAATTATGACTTTAAAAGTAACAAAGTAGATTACATAGAGAAATGCATACTTCAGTATGAGTAAAAGCACAGACTTCAAAATCTACTCATAAAAGTACCCAAAAAAAACGACTTAATTACAGTCACTTTGAGTATTTGTTATTAATTACTTCCACTGCTGAGTAGTAATATCACAGTGTAAAATACTCTGTTACAAGTAAATATTCTGCATTCAAATTTACTTAAGAAAAAGTGCAAAATTATAAACCTTTTTCACAGCTGCCATTTTGTTATGAAATTGTAGGATAGACGCAGGTGTTTCCAGTTTTACTAATTAAGGTCCTGTTCAATTTAGTGTGTCAGAGCCTTTCCAGCAGCACCCTGACTCTGTCTAGAACAAGAACTTAATTAGTATCATTAGTAACACCTGTGTGTACCACATTTCATGTCAATATGACTGTTGTGAAAAAGGTCTATTCCACTTAAAGTGCGAAAAGTAAAGGCACCCTTTATACGGAGTGGCTCATTTCAGAATCCTGTGTATTACATAGCTGGATTATAATTAGTGATACATTAATATGTTAATCTCTTTAATGTTGCAGCTGGTAAAGATGGAACTAATTTCAGCTACTTTATACACTGCTGGGTAGATGGATCCCACCAAGCACCTGACATCATTTCAACGTTGTCTTTTGGGCTAAATCTGGTAGGTCCGCCATGAATTTTATTTAACCCAAAAATAGACTCAAAATTTGTGTCTTGTTTGGCGTTTCTGATTTGGGAAAAATCCCCAAAATAGACCAACTTTTCATCTGCCTTTCACTTTGAATTACAACCGGATGTACCACACAATGGAAAGGCCCAAGTACCTCAAAATTGTACTTGAGTACATTATTTGAGTACATATACTTAGTTACTTTACACCACTGACTATTTTATAGACCTTTATAAACCATAAACACCACTATAGAATATTGTTGTAACATATATTTTATATATTACAGTTTTGCTTTATTAACATTCATGCTCAGACTGAAACTGAACAGAAGCAGACTTTACATGAATTAAAAAATAGAAATATAAATCCATAAAACAACAATACAGCATGAATACAATAAAAAAAAAAGTAAAAATAAACTGATAATATTAATCTGGATGAGAAAACAATCTCACCATACATTCTAGGTCTATTTATACCATATGTCTACTATAATTGTATTTATTTATTCATTCATTTATTCTGCTGATGAAAATAATTGATTATATTATATTATATTATATTATATTATATTATATTATATTATATTATATAAGTATATTTACTCAAGTATTAGACTTGCATTGTTAATCCACCACATTTTGTTATAGTTGCTTTGTATGTTTAATTCAGATTTTCTATACAAAACAGATGATCAGTTTACTAATTTACTAAAACATGACACATTATCATAGATTAAACTATCCAACAAGTTGTACCTCCTCCCTAAAAATATTGCCTGTTATTGCATAAATAATGATAATACAATGATGCATTATATAATGATGTGTGTGCTTTTTTTGTCGATTATCTACCTTTGAGCTTTTCCCTTCCAGAAAAAAAATATCAATGCAAGACTTTTACTTGTAATGGAACTTGTGATATTATAGGATAAGATCTTAGTACTTCTTCCGCCACTGCTGTTTTGAACATGTTTTGCATTGTAAGCATATGAGAACCTTATGGCGTATAATAATACATAACTTTTATCAGAGCTGAAACACATTTGTTCACCATATGATTACGAGGCTTGTGAAATCTGAGTGCAGTCAGCGCTGTATGATGTACTAAGTCGCACTTAGATGCATTTTCTTTTAATCACACTAAAGGCATCATTTAATCAGAAGGCCTCACTGACGGACTGTATTAGTGTGGTTACAATCGTAGCAGCATAGACTACACGCATTAATTTATGATAGATCAGTATGCTGTAGTGAGCTTTAAGTAATTTGAATGTCCTTTGTATATAATGCTCAGGACTGCAAATTCAATAGACTTTCATATATCCAACACAGTTTAATTCTGAGCTTATATCAGTTTTCAGTAGAGTTGTACTGTATATATAGTGAGTGAGTTCTGACACTGAATGGATTCTAAATTACTCAGAAAAGGCATTTTACTGTACGTGTGAAATGGGATGTAATAGAATTCCAGATCTATTTTATATCTCATAAACTATAAACGTTTTCATTAGGAGCCGCATATGGATGATTGATTAATGCGCCGTACTGCGCATCTTAAAATAAACTGACAAATACAGTGACAGTGAAGTGAACTCCATATAGGCTTTAAAGAATTACATAACTCATCATAATGCAGAAATCATAAATGTCACCATGACGTGTGGAGAGGCAGCTCATCAGCGTGCAGTACAGAACATTTTGAATTCTGATTTGAGTGCTGAGATATAAATAAAGTGGTGGTTACGGAGACTCCATTCAGTTCAATGCATTCTATGTCTCATTCACTTTACATGTCATTATTATGAGCTTATACATAGATAATTAGTAGGCCAAAGTGAGCATTTTGAAATTTTAATGTCACATGATCAGTGAATAAAGACTGAGCTACAAATACAATGTGACTGAATTGGGTCCATTCTGTATCTTAGAACATTTCCTACATAGTTCATGTCACAGTGATGAGTTTTCATGTTTGAATGTCTGTGGGCAAGAGAATAATAAAACTTTATACAAGAAAAAAGTATAAAGTTTATTAATAAGAAGCGATTGCTGCTTCAGCAACCACACTAATTACATTAATTTGTGAAAATGAACAAGTTTCTCCCACAGCAGCCACAAAACAGCTGCACTGTGAAGTCAAGCCGCGAGAAACCGAGCTGCCTCCTAATGAACAAAAGAGCAAAGAACATAAAAGTGCAGTGACGCTTGTGCAGCCGATTCTTCAGGGATAACAACTGTAGCTGAAGAGTTTTTTTTCTTTTTCTTTTTTTAATCTCATTTAAGTATTACAGTGTAAAATTCGCCAACGCCCTGTTAGACGGTATCACGTCATGGGTTTATACAAAGATTATTTCACAGAACAGAACTTTCTTGCATATTAAATTGGAAGAAGAAATAACAACCCCAGAAACCTTCTGGCATCAACACATTTTTTAACATTTTTTTATTCTAGTCTATTATTTGTTGTGCGTGGTGTTGGATTAAATAAACTTGCCACATACTGAGGGGCATTCAAGTAAACACCCCCTCACCAATTAAAGCTGACAAATGACCGTGTTTCTGATTCCACCCTGTAAAAAGAGAACAATTCAACTGACAGACATGAGATGAATATCAATGGGGAAAAAACAGAATCTTCACAATAGTTTAAACCAGGGAAATATATTCAAAGTTGTTGCCATGGGGCATACAAACACAATCTTGATATTCTTTTAGACACAATTATTATACTGGCTCAAAACACTGAAATGAGATGTGTTTCTTTTCAAAATTAAGGATATCTTTTGTATCTTATTTTCCCTTGACTAATTAAATCATCCACACTACCCTTAACTTGCAAAAACTGGGATGAATTTAACTTGTCTCGACTGTTGTAGACTGATGTATTTCACAAGGGTGGATTATGAGACGATGTCCCCCTGGACACAGACATGTAAAACACCCCTCCACCTTTTCTACATAGAAGCAAGACACCAAAACTGAAAACAGTCACTTTATTTGCAGTTGTTTTGTCATTCACCAATGACAACCTCTGGCATTTTGTGTCTCCTCTTTGTGGTGATTTTGCTTCTCTTTGTGGTGATGTTGGATCTCGTTGTGGTCTTCCATCTCTTTGCGGTTGTTTTGCGTGTCTTTGGGGTCATTTTGCATCTCTTTGCAGTGATCTCGGCTCTCTTGATAGTCTTTTGCATTTCTTTGTAGTCATTTTGCATTTCTTTGTCCACATTTTGCATACATTTGTAGGCCATTTGCATTTCGTTGTAGTCGTTTTGCATCTCTTTGTAGTCATTTTGCGTCCCTGTGTGGTCGTTTTGCATCTCTTTGTGCTTGTTTTGCATCACTTTACGGTCTCTGTGTGAGACTTTATGGTCATTTTGCATCTTTCTGTAGCCATTTTGAGTCACTTTGTGGTTGTTTTGAGTCTCTTTGTAGTCATTTTGTATGTCTCAGTAGTATTTGTAGTCCCTTTAGGGTTGTTTTACGACTCTTTGTGGTTTCTTTTGTGTCTCTTTGTAGTCATTTTGTTTCTCTTTGTGCACAATTTGCATCTCGGTGTAGTTGCTTTGTGTCCCTTTGTGCTTATTTTGCATTTCTTTGTAGCTATTTTGCATCTCTTTGTAGTCATTGTATGCATCTTTGTGGTAATTTTGCATCTCTCTGTGATCATTTTGAGTGTCTTTGAGCTTGTTTTGAGTCTCTTTGTAGTTGTTCCACGTTTCTGTTGTCGATTTGCATTTCTTTGTGGTCATTTTCTGTCTCTTTGCATCATTTTATGTCTCTTTGTGGTTGTTTTGCATCTCTTTTGTAGTGATGTTGGATCTCTTTGGATTCATTTTGCATTTCTGTAGTCATTTTGTCTGTCTGTCTGGTTGTTTTACGCCTGTTTGTGGTCTCTTTTGTGTCTCTTTGAGCTCTTTTTTGCATCTCTTGTTAGTCACTGAGCCTCTGTGGTCATTTCGCATCACTCTGATGTTGATGTGATCCTGGATCTCTTTTAATCTTTAGTCTTTCTGTAGTTGGTTTGAGTAGCTTTGGGTCATTGGATTGACCTTTAACAACATAACTTAATAGTCACTTTGAGCAGAGATTCTTGCACATGGACCCCCTTGACCTCTCGGGCCCTTGGGCCTGTATCCACTGGGGCCTGCTCAGTAATCCATCCATGGTTATACAAGCTAGTCATCTAAATAACAGTTTACCCGCGCATAATCTGCATAAAGTTCTGAAATGTATTATTTATAATTAATTAACCTCCTTGTCCTTTTCACACATTGCAGCAAAAAAGCTCCACTTGTGTTTCACCATATTGTGGGAGTCCGCTGAATAACTGAATAATGCATAACAATGAATAATAAGGTTTTTCATTAGCCATGACTCCCACACAAGTCAGCATCAGTGACCTGAAACTTCTTCAGACTATGAATAACACAGAGCAAATACAAATACAAGATTTTTGTTTCTCAAGGTGCTTCTTTAATGGGTTTTATATAACTATTCAACAATGAAGACCTCAACCAGGTGGAAAAGAGATCGAGCACAGGTGAGTGTCGGACTCTGTATTTATGTTGGAACACTGAACAATGGATACAGTTTTAAAAGTATCATTTCATTTGAAGTCATCACATCAGTCATGTAATGGGCAAATCAAGTGACGTTAATGCTGATGCACGTTCTTGTCCACTAGGGGACAGTGTCCCCTGCAGAACAAATGTACACACACACACCACTGTCGTCTACAAGGTGGCTGACACATTTGAATTGAACAAATGTTGTGGTTCCTCTTCTTATCAGCCTGCTCTCACACGGAGAGAAAAAAAAACCATCACGAAGACAATGACGGGGCAAATGTCCCATTATGTTTCAAGGCACATGGAGCAAATCATAGCCTATTAGAGGAACCACCTATGAGCTCAATTCCAGACCGATCTGAGATAACGCATACATTTCAGATCAGAGATTCGTTGGTGAAAATGATAACACGAGGGCAGGGTGTTTCTTGGAGCCATAAAGCAACGGCAAGCTCAGCGAGTGCAGCTAAGAATTTCAAGCCTGGACAACATGGACGAGTTTCATCATAGCCAAAGATGTTGACATACCTACCCTACATGTATACAACCAACATTTTGTCCTGTGACAAATATATAAAATGGTTATATTGTATGTACCATGCATATGATTCTCTAAAATTGACACTGTATACACAACAATAACATAATTTGGGAATTCTAATGATAATAATTACAATACAGCACAATTTCATGGTGAAACAAAGCCTTAAAAAAACTCCCATTAAAGGCACTTAACACCTAGTTTTTATGAGAAATATTTGTCCCAATGTCCATCAACACTGTACAGTACATCATTGATTTTAATGATAAGGCACCCCTGTATAGGCTGTATCATACGAGTGAATGAACGATGAATGTCTACAATGTAATAAAGAACCTGGAGTTTGTAAAACACTTTGATCATCATTTTTTTTCATAACACTGAGTAAAAATCTCATCAAGGGCTTCACTGCAGCACAACTCTTAATCCAGGTCTCCACTAGAGGCCTTTAGGGCCAGCGGACGTTCCAAAAGGATCAGCCCCAAAACAACGCCGTCTCACCGCTGACTGCTCACTTTGTAATGAGCCATGTAATTAAAAGGAATCATCCACAAGCCTGGATTTCTAAAACAGTTTTGATGTCCTGCTGTAGCTGGAGGGAGTTTAAACACACAATTTACAACAAGACAAGACAAGACAAACAAGACTAAAGCTGCGTTTCCACGGCAGGAACTTTCCCCAGGCACTATGAACCTTTGGAGGAACTCGGTGCGTTTCCACCACAAGGACCAGGGTTATATTAAGTTTTGGGGACATTATTTTACCCTAAGTTAAATTCCTGATTAGGGCAAATTCTACTTTGTTGAACATTTCTGATTGAACATGAATGCTGGAGGGACTGACCAATCATATTTACAGTATAGCCAGGCTGCTAGCATAGACCTAAATGTACACGTGTGTGTGTTTTGGGCAGGCTGATTTCATTATTTTTATACTCCATGTGTTAAATTTGTCAGATCTTAGCTTAACAAGGAAGGATTCAGTATTTCCCTGCCAGGATTTATTTCTGGCCATGTGAAGAGGGCTTTGAAACACATTCTGATCATCATGTTGAGAGAAAAAAGAACAGGAAACATTCTGTAATGGAACAAATCAATGAATACATAAAATGTGGCAGATCTGATTAATTTTAGGGACCTTATTCTTGGTATGTGGTCAAAAATGTCCAAATGGTGGTGGTGGTATGTAGGAGGGACCAGGGCATTTTATGTTTTATTTCTGGCCTGTATGTTTTAATTTGTAATATTTGTGTTTTCATAAAATGTCTTTTTTTTTTTTTAGCTTAGTTACATAGTTACATTCTCAGTGAAAGTGAGACATGGCTGTACAATCAGAACAATGAGCTGAAAGAGGCTACAAAGCTCTGCAAAGCTAGGGGCAGCTACAGATTATTATTCTTTGTGGGTTTGTCACAAGGAGCAATACCTTTCACATTACACTTAGTCATTTTATCTATCCTAAATATAGTATTGATTATAGTTGACATTTGATCAGTACATTTAGGCCGGGTTGCACCAACAATACATTTTAATCCTGATTAAATCATGTTGTGTTTTGTGTTTTAATTATGTTGCAGCAAATTTTAAAACTAGCTTCAAATTAAGATCAGTTTAGTTTTTATTCTAAACCTAAAATTCTGTTGCACTTTAAACACTAATTTAAAATGTGATCCAGTATTAACTTTTGTCTTTTCATTTGGCTTTTCTCAAAGATGGAGAAATTATAGCTCGTCTGCTGAGCCACAGTGAGTAAGCTAACTAACGTTTTAACTATCTAGCAAACAATGTGATGCTTTGTTAATCCTTTTATCTAGCTTGCGAACATTGTAACATTTTGTTAACTTTTTAGCTAGCTTGCAAACAATGTAACTTTGTAAACTTTTTAGCTAGCTTGTCAACAATGTAACATTTGGTTAACTTTTAAGCTTGCTAGCAAACAGTGAAAAATTTTGTTTGGACAATTTCCCCTACTTTTTACACTTATTAGGTCCCATCAACACTTGTTAGTAATTGTGCAACAGACCTCTGTTTATTTTCAGCCTGGATTTACTCATTTCAAACTCATTACAGTTTTGCTGTACTCTGATTACAACTAAGATTAAATTAATCTTTGTTGGTGCAGCCCAGTCTGGCTGTTTAATGTTACTCGTGGTCAGAGCACTAATGATCCACTGCAGGTTCAGCGTCTTGAAAGGCATCAGCATTTCTAAAAACCCTAGCTAAAGCCCTGTGGTACCTATTATAATAAAATATGTTCTTTGGGGCTGATTTTAATGTTCCTTGGCCTTGTCGAACTACATTTTACTGCTGCAATCAGACAAGCAAGATGCAAGGAGCTGTGTAGTGCAGGTAGTTTATGAGAATTGGGTTGAAATCGGTCATTGTGATGGAAAAGGAGCTGATTCTCTCTCTCATACCTGCCTTTATTATAACAAACCACCTTCACTTTCCTCAAACTGAAGGCATATTTGCAGTATGTTTTGTTGTGAAGCTCATTAAAATGCTTTTAGGTTTGTTGCTTGTCAATTTGAACTGCTTCCAATATCCACCTTTCAGATCGGCAGACAGTGGTTATATTTTTATGAGATGCTCTTCTGGCATAAATGACAATGATAAATTTTGCACAAAATCCCCCTTGCTATGTCTGTACATCAACAGAATAATATGGCACTTTGTCTGACTACTGCTGTTAACAGGGCTTATGTTGTGTCAATGAGGATTAACACACAAAGCTTCAGGTAGCCACAAC
The DNA here is from genome assembly GCA_027495735.1 of Lutjanus campechanus. NCBI lineage: Eukaryota > Metazoa > Chordata > Actinopteri > Lutjaniformes > Lutjanidae > Lutjanus > Lutjanus campechanus. Next base: position 14,287 of record JAJHUR010084356.1, read on the forward strand.
GCTAACAATTTATAGAAAAGAGGACAGAATGAGCATACACATACTATATGATAGTACTAAAGCTTTTTATGTATAGCATGCTTGTTGAAAAGACGTCTTCTCTTGTCTTCTGTGTGTTCACTCCCAGTCTCGTGTGGCAGTGTTGCTTTTGCCTCGTTCAGTGTTCAGAGACAAAAGCTTCGTCAACAGGAGTGACATGTCTTAAACCACAGTTTAAATAAAGAACAGGAGAATGGACAGTTCCTGTGAGAACGTCTTTGGAAATCATGGTAAAAATGTTCTCCCAGCGTGAGAGGAAGGAAAAAACAAACGCGGCACATACGGGTTTGGTATCATCTGCCTTTAAACATTCGGATTTTGTGCTTGTCTGCCAGCAGCAGGGTGACATTATATTCGTAATCTCCATCGTGGACTCCTGTGTGTCGGAAAGCTCCAGCCAAATGGTTCTCCTCCCAGTAGTGGTGCCAGTTTCCGTACTGGTCCGCGCCGAATCCAAACACGCTGACCTGGAGCAGACGAGGAACAAAAGCAGTGTGTTACAAATAGGCCTATCTCAAGTCTTACATAATCACCCGATCGTGATTCTTTGAGCTGACAGGAACCATTTTGCATAATTGCTATAATGGTTTCCATTCACCAGTATAAAAACAGCCAGAAGTGACAAAAGTACAGAGATTCTTTATTCAAGGTGAAGCACAAATTCAACATCTTCACTCAGGTTAAAGTGAAACAGGACAGGCTCCGAAATGTACTCAAAGTATAAAAGTAAAAAGACACCGTCTCTTATGTTATTTTTCATCTTGTTACGTCTTTATTGTCTTGTTATGTCTTTTTTGTATTATGTCTTTTATGTTGTTTTTAGTTTTGCTGCATCTTTTTTGTCTTGTGATGTCTTTTACGCTGTTTTTTTTGTCTTTTGTCATTTTTGTCATGTTACATCTTTTGCATTGTTCTTTTGTCTCATGTCTTTTTCATCTTCCATCATCTTGTGATGTCTTTTGCATTTTTATTTTTGTTACATCTCTTTTGTCTTGTTATGTCTTTTGCAATGTTTTTGTCTTTTTTTTCTCTTTTTGCATCTTTTTTGTCTTGCAATCTTTTATGTTAGTTATAGGCTTGTTATGTCTTTTTTGTATTGTCTCTTACATCATTTTTGTCTCATGTCTTTTTAATCTTATGTCTTTCATGTTGTTTTTAGTATTGTTACGTCTTTTTTGTCTTGTTATGTCCCTTTCAATGTTTTTTTTGTCTCACGTCTTTGTCATTTTGTTACATCTTTTTTGTCTTATTATGTTTTTGGTCTTGTAACATCATTTTCTATTTGATATGTTGCTTTTCGTCTTATTACATCTTTTGGTCTTGTTATGTAGTTTATATCTTGTTACGTCTGTAGTGCGTGTGGAAGATGAACAATTTTTGATGAATAATCAATGTATTGATTTTGGGATTCTCTGTATCTAAGTCGAGAGGAAGGAAGATGACTAAGTTTGAATGTAAAAATGAGTAATTGTGCTCAGGAAGGCTAAGTGTGCTACACATTGTTAACATCTGTAGAAGGAGTGATTAAATCAACATTGTTGTTTTTTGTATATGAGCCAAGACACTGTGTAAGACCCTCAGAGAACACTATGCTTGAGTCTTCTCTGCATGCTGCATGAAGTGAAGAGATTTGATTCATCACACCGTCTTGGTAATTCTTCAGAGAACTAGCAACTCTCACTATTTAGGGGAAGATTTTTTTTCCCACATGATATACACTGGTCGATTCACCAAAGAATCATCTCTCTGTGTGATTTTTTCCCATCAATTTAGATTGAATACACGGCCTGTTTTTGCGATAAAAGCTGTTTTTGATGAAACAAAGCATGTTAGCATGTCTGCAGCTAGTGCCGAAGAAATTTACCTTTAAAAATGTAACATCTTGTGGTGATTAATTAGCAAGTTAAATAAGCTGCTATTGGAGATAACTGGGTTTTTTTTTCACTGTCTTGGTTGACGTTGGTTCAGCATGTTTACTAGCATTAGCCAACACGTAGCCACTGGCTTCATCTGAAATTATGTGACTTTTATTAGTATGTCCAAAACCTTAGTATGAAACAAATTATCCATGAATTGTACACGTTTTACAGGGAAATATTACAGTATTTAAGTTATTACAGAGTAAAGTACTGAAAAATGGTACCAACGACATGTCATAATTGTGACAGCTCTAGACTCAAACACAGCAAAACATCAGCCACATCTGTGGATTTTGTTCATTTTTCACATCACTTCAGAAACATTTTTGATTCCTTAGTATTTCATTCTGAAAATGCAATGTAATAAGACATCAAGGTGTCCTTATAAGGTTATCCCACTTGATTTCAGTACTCTACTGTATTTAAAACACCATTTTAACTTACCTCATCACATATGTGGATAGCGAGCAGCAGGCTGAGGAAGCCGGTGGACGGATACCGTCCGTGACCTTCAAGCCACGACTCGTA
>JAJHUR010084357.1:0-25128 GCA_027495735.1 Lutjanus campechanus
GGGGGATGGGGGGGGGGGGGGGAGGGGGGGGAGGGGGGGGGGAGGCGGGGTGTCCTTCACATTATTTTTGCGCCGCTACGCCTTGAATGCGGGGAAAAGGGCTTGTCCTGCGTTCCTGAGACCAGAGAGGAGGAGGTGGTGGAGGAGGGGTGGGGTGCAATAAGCAGCAGAGTCATGCTATTATTTTGTGCACGACCTAGTGTCTTTAAGGTGGGAGCTGGTTTGTGGATTTGCCTCCCGGCTGTCCTCACATCCAGCCTGATTCGGGGGCATGATGAAAACCCTGCTGCATGGCTGTTTTTTCCCTCTCACAGGCTGCATGCGTGTACAAGAAGTGAACGGCTTCACCTTTAAGTCCAAAAACACAAGTTTTGCCACAGAGAGCTGTTTTAAACCCGTGACAATGTGTGTCGCTGTATGTATGCTATAGTCAGGGTTAGGAGGGTTACTTTAAGAATGTATTCTGATACAGTTACCTTTTAAAAAATATAGTCAGTAATCTAATCCAAGTGTCATGATATTAAAGTACTGTAACTAGATTACTTTACAATATTTTTGGATTACCTCAATACCAAATATGGTGGAATTGTGGAGCCTATTACTGTATTATGTTTATGTTCATTGTAGGTTTATTGTTTGTCCAGGGCTAGCAGTAATTTGTGCATATTTATATGTACTTTGTTAATTATGAACTATTAATAAACTTGTTCCCACACACCATCCTGGTCACCAGCATCACCACCTACAGTCCCGAAATATTTTTCAGCAGTAGTTAGTAGTATTGACAGGTTAGCTAGTTAACTAATTTCTGTTTAGCTAACGTTAGTGGTTGGCGATTGGTCTGTGTAGCTAACGATGGAAGTTGGTCTGTGAAGCTAATGTCAGCGGTTGGTCTGTGTAGCTAACGCTAGCAGTCAGTCTGTGTAGCTAACATTTAAGGTTGGTCTGGTAGCTAACATTACAGTTTGGTCTGTGTAGCTAACATCAGCAGTTGGTCTCTGCAGCTAATGTCAGCGGTTGGCCTGTGTAGCTAACGTTAGCAGTTGGCCTGTGTAGCTAACGTTAGCAGTTGGCCTGTGTAGCTAACATTAGCAGTTGGATTGTGTAGCTACCATTAACAGTTGGTCTTTCCTGTAAATATTTCTTTATACTAGATTTTGAGTCCTTGGATTTTAACATCTTATTATCACAGCAGATGGCGGGACTATCACGGTACTGTGACGTTGTTTCTCTTTTCCGATTTAAACACAAAATAATGTTAACATTTCCACCAAGTGAAGCATTTTTCCACCAGTGGTTTCACTGACACCAGAGTGGTGTTGAGAAACTTGTGAAGTGTTGTGTGCACATTGCGCATGGTAGTATATCATTCTTTATTTTAAAATCTATTTTAAAATTATAATATAGCTAATAATCCCCATTGTTACTAAACGTGTCTGTAATCTGATTGTGTTTTTTTCTGTAATTGATTACACTTACAGACAGTTACCTTATTTTTGTATCCTAATTAAATAATCTCATTAAATGCAATCTGTTGTGACAACAGTGACAACAACCGTGCTTGTTTTGTTTTAGAGGATGCTGCTTTGATCAGGAGGCTGTGCTCCAACTTTAAATGTTTTTCTGGCTCCCTGCATGGCTGCAGAGGTGCCACAGCCACGTGTAGGCTACAGTAAACACTGCTTATCAAGTGGGTCTTCATCCTGTGTGCACTGTTCACTCTGTGTTGATGGCCACGGTTAGGTCACCAGCAGCCCTTCAGCTCTCTCTGGGTCGCGCACTAACTGGAATTAACAGTAACCCACATTCCTGACATGCAGCTCGCTCGGTGCTTCACACAAGCCAAATCTGTGCAGTATTTCTTGTGGCTGTAAAATTAATCTGTCAACCTACTCTGGCACTCAACCAAATGTGCTATAAATTACATTTTCACTCCTTAAAAATGTTAGGAAGTAATTAAGGCACAGGGGATGTTAGGATTTGCTAATTAGTGACCTGTAGGCTACACAAGAGGCCACTTGCCAAATGATGGTCATCCACGCTGACAATGATTATCTGTCCTAAAAATGTGAAGGTAAAACAGATAGAGCATCTAAATAGAGAGGGAAATCCCTGTTGTGTTAAAGTTCCAGTGTGTAAAGTTTATAGGGGATTATTGGCAGAATATGGTAGAAATAGAATATAATATTCAAAAGTATGTTTTCATTAGTGTTTAATAACCCAAGAATAAGAGTCATAATGTTTTCTTTACTTCAGAACGAGCCATTCATATCCACAGAGGGCACGGGTCCACAGAGTCTGTCACGTTGCTCCACCATGTTTCTCGGATGAATCGAACAATAGCTCTACATACAGCCTTTTGCGTTTTGCATGAATTTTGTGGCCACTGTAGGTTCTTCTACAAGTTTATGGTATTTAAACCCAGATGTCAGTAATCAGCAGTGCTATTTGCACCAGGGCTGCAACTAACGATTATAATCGTTATAATTGATTCATGTTTTCTTGTTTTAAAATGTCAGAAAATGGTGAAAAATGTCAAACAGCGTTTCCTAAAGCCTAAGATGACCTTAATTAACCTTAATTAACCTTAATTAATTTAATAATCATAATCGATTTATCGTTGCAGCTCTAATTAGGGTGAAACTAGCCAATGTGGCTACTTACACCCAGCATGGAAGAGACAAGCACCCAGTCGGCCTTTTCCATTGGCACTTTTGGCCATGCCGAGTCAAACCGTGCCACCCTGATTTCCATTTTGACTTTTGTCATGCTGAAAAACTATAATTGTGATTATTTTGACTCATATTGCAATTGCAATATGTTTTGTGATATTAGAGGGAATTCTCTTTATTCTCATTTTCAACATAAGACAAAATCATTATGGCGTGACTTTTGTGGGGATCTTTACCAAACCAAGATGTTTTCTTAAGTCTGCAGAATATGATGTGCAAGCCAGGACGTCTCTGCAGCATGACAGTATCTAATATATCTCATTTAAAATAGTATTTGACAGACATTTTGGCTTTAACAAATATTGCACCTCCTGCAGGCGATTCATTGTTCAGCCCCTATAGTCAACAGTGATCGCTAGTTTCACACGGGACTCAAACCCCAAACTCTGAGGAGAATCCTGTGTTTCAGCCTTTCATCCGTAACAGCTTCTTTCTTCAGAGGGAGCCGTGTGTAAGCAACCAAATAGCTGCTATGTGACTATTTTCACCCAGATGCAAATAGACACTCCATTTCTGTTTTCTTGAGTGGTGCATCGTTACTTTTGCTCCTCTCGTGATAAGATAAACCAGCGGTAGGATAAGGTATGGACTGTAGCTGCCATGCCTATGACATCTACTTTAAGTGCCAGCTGGAAAGTCTGTCCATGTAGCCAGTAATTCTCTGTGCTAAAAATGTGCTGGTGAAATAGATAAAGCACCTGAACAGTCAGTTCCTCCAGGATTTCCCAGGCTTTTTTTTTTTTCCTTTTTTTTTGGAGATTGCTGCAACCTAAAATGCCTGATTTGGCGCCTTTTCTAAAAAATTGTGAAGCATGTTTTGATGTTTCAGGTATTTCTTGTGGGAGCAAGTGAAAATTGGGGGGGAAAAAGAGCATTTTTTTTTTGTATAATTCATTAAAAATCAAAGGCACCTTGATCCAGGGAGAACAAAAGTACACTCTTCTCTGAGTGTTTGAGGTAACCTTAGCAAAAAAAAGGCTGTGGATTACAAAAATTCAAACAAAATCTGCTCATTTGTAAATGAAGAGGTGCACTTTGGAAGGATTCTTCAAAGAAGCAAAATCTTTTTGGAGCTCAAACTCCATCAAAACAGCAAGCACAAAGTCTTCTTTTCACTACCCATGACAGAATAAAAATATACAAATACCAAAAAATAGTCAATAATAAAACATCAAATGAGTTGGTTCATTGAGACGTACTCAATGAACTCGCGGGAAGCTACGATAATTCGTCAAATTTGCATACAAGTTGCAGCGATTGCACAAATTTGCAAGGACGTGCAGAATTCACAGGTATTGGTTAAATCTGCATTAATTTTTGAGCAACATCAGAATTTCTTGGCGCAACTGAATAGTTTAGAAATCCCATTCACTAAAGTTGTGTTTTCTTAATAGTGTTAAGTCCTAGATTCTCAAACTGTGGTACATGTACCACTGGCAGGACGCGAGCTCCCTGTAGTGGTCCATCCATCCAGCCATCCAGCCATCCATCCATCTTCAACTGCTTATCTGAAATCGGGTCTCGGAGGTAACAGTTCCAGCAGGGGGCCCCAGACATTCCTCTTCCTGGCTACATTAACCAGCTCTGACTGGGGGATCCCGAGGCGTTCCCAGGTCAGGGTGGAGATATAATCCCTCCACCTTGTCCTCAGTCTGCCCCGTGGCCTCCTTCCAGTTCGACATGCCTGAAACACCTCCCTGGGGAGGCGACCAGGCGGTATTCTTATGAGATGCCCGAACCACCTCAACTGGCTCCTTTCTACGCAAAGGAGCAGGGGCTTTACTCCGAGTCCCTCACGGATGACTGAGCTTCTCATCCTATCCCCAAGGGAGACACCCTCCTGAGAAAATCCATTTTGGCCGCTTGTATCCGCAATCTTGTTCTTTCGGTCATGACCCACCCTTCATGACCACCGGTGAGAGCAGGAACGAAAACTGACCAGTAGATCAAGAGCTTCGCCTTCCGGCTAAGCTCTCTTTTCGTCACAACGGTGCGGTAAAGCAAACGCAATACATGTAGTGGTATGAAGAAGATGTAAGAATGTGCGAAATATAAATTAATTGAAAACATATAATACTATCAAAATACTGCACAAGTTCAAATGAAAACAGGACACAATTCATGTTGTCTTTCCTGTATTTTTCTTTCAATATCAGTCTGCTGTGTAACAGTGATCACGCACGAAGCACGTAGTATGTCATCTATGATTACTGGTAGTTATGTGCTAAACTGCGATGGCACCATAGTTGGCGGAGGCAAAATGAAGAGACTGAATATGAATGCTGAGCAGATCAGGAGGCGAATAAATCGAGCAACCATTGCACCAAACGGCACGAAACCCTAAGGTGGCACTTCTAGAGCTGAATATTTTCTGCGGTAAATAAAAAGTTTGAGAAACACTTGTATAAGATATATGGTCTTTGACTGGTGCATCATGTCTTCTGCTGCAGTGGTGGGATTAGCTGTAGGCTACAGCTGCCATGCCTGTGACATGTACTCAAATCGCTAACAGGGACGTCTGTCATGTGCAGCCGAGAGACGGCCTCATCAAAATCTACATCTGTCTTAGTCAAACCAGGTCCTCAAGTGCTAATATCTGTTCCTTGGTCCGGCGTGTCGGAGCCTGAGCTGATGAAGTATCTCACTATTTCATCCTGCCGGGCAGAACAGAACAGCATCTTATTGCCGCGGTGTCAGTTCGGCCAGTGCGGTCAATAGATTCATATTTTCTTTCTTCTTCTCTTGCAGCTCGCTCTGAGCGGCATCAGATGATTTGATGGTTTGATGTCAGGGGCAGGACTTAAAAAGATGCTGCTTTGCCCTTTTCTTTTGCTTTCACATCACAGTGCGGGAAAGTTTCTCCATTGTAACAATAGACTGAGTATGAAAGGAAAGTTCAGAGTGTAGAAATCCAGCACAGTTTTGTTTGTAGCCACGGGCCTGCTTGACTTCATTAACTGCTGCTGACTGATAATGTGTTACATGAAACGAGAGGAGAAACCGAGGTGTTGGCAGGGTTCAACGTTAATGGGTTTTTTCTTTTTCAGAAGTCTATTTGCCTGAAGTCAATTTTTACTTGCCCCTGTACAAATTGTTTTATTAGTGGTTAGTAAATAACAACAAAGACTAAAATTAATTGTCGTGTGAAATCTAGGGCTGCAACATCTATAAAATGTAGGAAAATAGTGTCCAAACTGTCCAAACACCCCAGAAAGATACCAGGACATCAAATACCGACATTTTGGGCTGGTACAGCAACCTGAGCACAGCAAAATAATGAGAAAAATAAGGAAAATATAGGCAGAGGGCAGGGTCTCTGCAGATTAGGGCTGCAACTAACAATTATTTTTATTATTGATCAATCTTTTAATTACTTTGTTGATTAATCGATTAGCTGTTTGGTCCAAAAAATGTCTGAAAAATGGTGAAAAATGTTTCCCTAAGCCCAGTGTGACGTTTTGTTTTGTCCACAACCCAAAAATATTCAGTTTATTGTCATAGAGGCGTAAAGAAACAAGAAAATATTCACATTTGAAAAGCTGAAATCAAAGAATTTGGATATTTTTTTCTTTAAAAAATGACCAAAAAAAGGATCCATGAGTTGCAGATTAATTTCATATTCGATTAATAAAGGATTAATCAATTAATTGTTGCAGCTCTTCTGCAGATACAGCCATTATCAGACTTATAGTAGGTAAAAGTGATTTTTTTCAGAGGGAGTCTATACAGTATTTTCAAATAAAATGTTGCCTATTAACGGTAAATCTCCACATTCCAGAGGCTGAAAGCAGCATTTTCTGCATTTTGCATGAAAAATTTCTTTGACAATTAATCGATTATTAAAATAGTTTAATAGTTTACCTCTTTTTTTGCCTGTTCTGTTAAGTGAGTTGCCAGATTTACTTGCCCGACATGGCATTTCACTTGCCCCTGGTAAGTAAAATTTGTAAAAGTAAAAGTTTTGGATCAAAAAGAAGATATTTCTGGTTTAAGAAAGGGTAACATGCATAGGATATCCCCTGAAACGGTACAAGGAACATTTAGCGGCGAAATAATGAAAATTAATAAATAATGTTCACACAACATGGTTGCCATGGTGCTTCCCCCCCCCTAATTTTTCATGTTTAAGGTCTTGAATCTCATTCTGTACCACTGTCACAACAAAGAGGATAGATTAATAATAGTATACTTCATATTCACATGAGTATTTACTATCTCTAAATGGAGCTGCGACAATTAATCGATTATTTATCCATTATTACATTAATCGCCCACTGTTTTGATAATCAGTTCATCAGCTTGAGTAATTTTTTAAGAAAAAAGTAAAAATTCTCTGATTTCAGCTTATTAAATGTGAATATTTTCTGGTTTCTTTACTCTTTCATGACAGTAAACCGAATATCTTCTGACATTGTATAGAAGAAACAACAAATTGATTAATCAAGAAATATAACTGACAGATTAATCAACGACGAAAATAATTGCTAGTTGCAGCCCTGGTTGGTACAAGTTTTTGGTAATCTTTTTTATACAGCATGGTTGCCATGGTGCGTTTCTTGCTCATTTTTCATGTTTAAGATTTTTTTTGTGCCACTGTCACAACAGAGGGGATAGATTAATTACAGTGTAGTTCATCGTCACATGATTATTTACAGGTTTTATAAATTGCCTTTTGCCCGTCACGTACAGACTGAACGGCGTGCAATCAGCAGTATTCATGATGATAGACACATTTCTGCACACGGTTTTTCCCCTGTACATATGGAATATTTTTGATAATCCAGATTAATGGGTAGCTGTGCAATAGAGGGAGACAAAAAGACAGACAGACAGACACAGAGAGAGAGAGATGGACGGGGAGACACAGACAGAGAGGAGTGAGTGTTGAGCAGTTGAGGCATCATCTATGACTGCCAGCCATAGCCTGAGGGAGAACACAGGCACTGATGCGTGTCCCCAATAACCCAGTAGTTGGTTAAACATGTATGAGAAAGGAAAGGTGCAATTGATTATGGCAGGTGAGTGAAGATGTGTGAGCAGTAATCCAGTTTGAAAAATCAAAACATTTTCATGTGTCAGTCAAAATTACTTTACTGCTGCCTTGATATAATTTGGTGTTTTTATGTTGGTGGCAATAAAGATATTATAGTAACTCTATGAGACTGACTTATGGAGTGCCTAGAAGAGAGATATGTTGTGCTGAAGGGTAAATATGTTGAAAATCAATTGACCTGCAATTTTTAAGCTAATATAAGACATTATAATTTATGTTTATATTGTCTTAATGAGAAGTCCTGATGATAAAGTTAAACATGCAGTGAAGCAATTGTTGGTAATGACATTTTTAGATCTCAGGCTCCAACTGTGCTCCTACACGCAGGTGCAGATTTTGTGGGGGACGCAGGGAGGAATACGCCCCCCTCTTCATAATTTAAAACATGTGCATTTGTCGCCGTCCCCCTCGCAGTAAAAACATGAAAGCAGCAGAGGACTTTTATTTTGACAAACCATCAAAAAACGCGACTCATGGAAGCAACAAATGCCTGCGGTTAAGTACGTGGTGGCAGTATGTAACCTCAAAAGCAACAGTTACTATCTGCCATGAAATGTTTTGTTTTTTGAGTTCACTCTCAGAAGTGTCTTTTGCTAGTTTGGTAACGTATCTTTAGCCCAGATGGAATCTTTCAGTTTTAAAATCTGTTAAATTCTGCTGTGCTGTGACAGACAATATTCATTTAAGATAACAAAGATTGTTTAGGGGGGAAAAAATAAGAGTACAGTGCCTAAAACAACCTACAATTACCCCAAGCCTCAAGCAGGGGTGAAAAAAATATTAGTAGATTTAAGAAACTTTAAATTTGAGTTGTGAAAATTTGCAATGGTCAATGTGGAGCAGAGGGAACAACCACCAACAATTACCACTTCAACACAGAAACAAACCAATACATGAATAAATAACCAGATAACATCCTGAGTTTTACATGCAGCATCTCTGTTTGATTTAAATTTGAGTTGTCTGCAGAATTTTGCAGGTACAGATTCCATGTGGGCCTGCTAATCTTAAAGCTATAATAAGTAACATTTCCACATGAAATGTTTAATAATACGAGACATATGCTGTATATTTTGTTGACTTGTGTCTTACATTATCTCAAACGTTTCCAACAATTTTCAAATGTGAAGAAATCTGTATTTATTCAAGGTAATGGTGCTTTCCAGCTAGCCAGGAAAATATATGTTGGATATGTCACAGGTAGAAGAAGGAAGTCCAGGATCGTGACGTGAATAAAACTTAAATATGACCTCAAGTCATGTCAGATAGATTTTCATCAGTTATGGTGGTTGATAAAAAAGTCAAGATAACAACTCTCATGATTTCTCACCACTTCACAACTTCATCAGACTATACCTTTTGTTTTACTATAACGTGAGAGAGACTCATAGAGGCAGAATTTAGGCTACATGTTGTGTGTTTAAGTTTGTGTTGACTGCCTATAATTACAGCTTATATAAGCTTTGTTTAGCTCAGCTGGCTAAGGCACAAATTGATGCATAAAAATTTGAAACCTGAACCCTTACTTTTACATAAATATATATTTAGAAATATATATATATATACAGTATATGTAAAGAAAAAGCACCAAAGTGTGCCAAAATATAATTAAAATCGAGACATAAAATAATGCTAAAGTAAAATATAATAACATGGTAGCCTGGTGAGTAATAGTAAAATGCATACATTGTAATGCAGACAGGATGTGCAGTAATGCAGAATGTAGGCTTGTAGTTTTATGTGCATACTGTGTATTTTTGTATTTTACCTAAATTTTTATATATTTTTAAATATTTTAAATATTTTGTCACAATGTTTAAAATGTAGTTTTTCCCTTTAACACCCAAGTTTTTGCATTAAGTCACAGTTTTATATCTTTATATATTTTGTTAATGTTGTTCATTGGTTTATTTTATGTACAGTCCTTTGAGAAATGCTCTGTGATATCAGACTATAATAAACTTTGACATGACTTGTATACATAATAATATATGTATGCATTGTGATGGATAAGCAGCTTATAAACAGGTAGTAATTAGTATATATGCAGAGACGTAACCACAGCCATGATATAGTGTTGCACATCCATTGTTATCCTGCCGATCCAGGAAGCAGAGCGGTTTCCCGACAGTTTACGACCTCCATCAGCAGGCATCAAAGTGACAGACAAGGTCAGGAATCCTGGTCAGATTTTTCCCGGCATCACGATGCTTCCGTGCAATTAAAAAACACAACACTGTAGAGGCTCGTCCTCGGGGTGGGGGGACTTCAGAGCCCTAAATGCTATCCTATCACAGCCTTTATTTGTTGTGGCACATAAAGTGTCCTAATTCCCTTTGTTTCACTGCGGGTGCTTACACTGTCACAGATTGTTCCATTGTGTTTTCTGTTTTAATTGTTTTGTTCTTCCCTAAAATTGAAAGATTATCATGGGCTTTTGTGTGCCGACAAATGTTATCCCCAATTGGAAAGGGGTCTATTTTTGGAATCCCTCTCTGTGAAAGTTGACACCATTTTTTCCTGCTGCGCGTGCACGAAGCCTGCACATGAAAGATGCCTTTTTAAAAAAAAAATGTGTGTTTGCAGATGAGCTGTGCAGCGTTCCGCTCGGTTTTATATCAGCTTTATAGTGCACACGTAACGATCTGGTGCATATATTGTCTACAATAGATATGATTTTAATGGAGCTATTTGGGCTTTATCCTTCCATCACTTTGATGATTACGTGTCCTAATAATAGTCTATGGATGTCTTTGTCTGAGGGCGTCTGAGGCCTCTGCTGTACACTCTGAGAAACAAAGGTTCCAAAAGGGTTCTTCTCGAACGACTGATGTATGACTCAGAATCATTTGTTTGTTAAGAACCCTATTTTGGAGAAAGGGTTCACCAAGGGTTCCAATAAAAAACCCTTTTCATCCAAAGAAACATTTTTGGAAGGTTCCTTCAAGGATTGTTGAGATCCTTGAAGAAGTCTTTTGTCAAGGGTTCTTTATGCCATAAAATACTGTAATAATGCGGTCTGTAGAACTCCCTTGGTGTGTTCTACATAAAACCTTTGGAATTTAAAGGGTTTTCAACATAAGCCTGTTGATGGGTTCTAGATTCAACCCTTGGGGTTTAAAAAGGTTCTCAGTAGAAACCCTCAGTGGCTTCCAGATAAACTCTAGGAATATAATAGGGTTCTGAGTAGGACCCCCTTAGAGGGCTCTGGATAAAACTCTTGCAATATCATGAAGCTCTCAGTAGAACCCTCTTAGTATGTTCTAGATAAAAACCCTTGGAAAATAATAGGGCTCTCGACAGAACCCCATTGGTGGGTTCTAAATAAAACCCTTGGAATTTAAAAAGGTTCGTGGTAGAACCCCTGGGTGAGTTCTAGATAAAACCCTTGGAATGTAATAGGGTTCTCAGCAGAACCCCGGAGTGGGTTCTAGATAAAACTTGGAATATAAAAAGGGTTCTTAGTAGAATCCCCTTGGTCGGTTCTAGATAAAAGTCTTAGAATCTAAAAGGGTTTTCAATAGAACCCCCTTAGTGGGCTCTTGATAAAACTCTTGGAATATCAATAAGTTCTCAGCAGAACCCCCTGGGTGGGCTCCAGATGAAAACCTTCTAATATCAAAAGGGTTCTCAGTAGATCCCCCTCAGTGGGTTCTAGATGAAAGACTTCGAATATAAACAGGTTCTCAGTAGAATCCTAAACAGAACTCCTGAAAAATAATAGGGTTCTCAGTAGAACCACCTTGGTGAGGTCTAGATAAAACTCTTGGACAATAAAAGCATTCTCAGTAGAACCCCATGAGTGAGTTCTAGATGAAACCCTTGGAATATAAAAAGGGTTCTCAGTAGATTTCCCTTGGTGGGTTTTTGTCAGCACCCTTCACAGGGCACCCAGACAGGGCTGTGGGTGGAACCATCACACTGTAGTAGGGTTCTCTGCAGAACCTCACATAGGGGGTTCTTTTTGATCTCTTCACAGATGGTTCTTGGTATAACCTTTTATGTTGGGCCGTAGGTAGAACTTTGTGAAAGGATTCCAAGTGGAACCTTTATAAAGGTTTCTACCAAGAACCAAAAACTGTTCTCCTATAGGGACAAGCTGAGGAACCCTTTATGGTTCTCGTTAGCAGCTTTATTTGTCAGAGTGTAAGCACTTAATCAATGAGGAGAGGAGAACCTATGGCTCTGTGTGTCCTCCTCTGTGGCCAGCAGGCTGGGCAACATTAAGTGGGTATTTCCACACGGGGGCCAACAGAGAAAGGGCTAATGTGCTTTCCAGTAAACTCTAGCTGCCTCACTGGGGAGTCGCTCATGAATCTCCCTTCTAATGGGTCAGTCCGGTGGCCAAGCCCTTGCAGGAAGGTCAGGACTGTGTCTGTGCCATCCGTCCACACTTTACAGAAAGGCTCGCGTGCCAAGTGGAGCTCTGGTCCTCTTTTCTAACAGAATCCGGTGCCAGACTTCCCTGTGCCACATGACTGAGCGACCTCCCCCCCCCCACACCCACTTCCAACACCTGGCACTGCCTGGTCCGCTCACCAAGCAGAAAGATTATCATTCCCCTGATGGGTTTCCCTCTGGGGACTTCACAGGCCATTTACTGTAGGCACTTCTCAGCTTATAAGGCAATGCAGGTTAAATACAGACAGCTTTTTCATTTTTTATATTCAGTTTAACCTTTATTTAGTTATATCATTGAGTCTCATTTTCAAGAGAGACCTGGTCAAAAACAGCAGCATCAGTACCACGCTACGTTACAGACAGACAGGAAATTCAATACAAAACAAAATAAAACACAAAACAAAAATTATAAGTACAAAAGTGCCAAAACGGTGATCAGATGCTCTTTTCATACTTTGTAATATTAGTTTGTTTCTCAATCAATCGTATTGCTTTCACACCTTCTGCGTCACTCTCAACTGTGAGGCTGTTTTCCTTCAGGCACGGCGGTGCTTTGAGATGAAGACAAAAGGCGTCCTAACATGCTCACAACAACAATGCTGATGTTTAGCATCTGTTCACCGTCTTAATTTAGTGTTTGTATGCTAACATTTAGCCAATCAGTCTAAGTTGTCTGTGCAAGTGCAGCTTATTACAACCTTTACTGTTCGACGGCGACCTATAGCGAGCTTAGTAATTATGAAAGAAGAAGTGTGACGAGCAAGAGAGTCTGCATGTGGAGGAGGTGGGGTGGATGGATGATTAAAACTTTAACTGCAACAACAGTCTTTTCCTAAACTTAATGGTTTGTATGCCTACACCTAACCAAACTGCAACCGTTTTACAACGTTAACCGTGTGTATAATGTCAGAAGACGTAATGCAGTTAAAGTCCTGTAAGCCTGAAGCTTCCAGTACGGGTCACCGGTCATCTGTCATTCAGGGAGTCATTGGCAATCGAGCTATTCTGTTGTGTAGGTAAGCTGTGTTGCTAAACACAAAGTATAGTAAAAGGTAGTGGGAATAGTTTTACAGGAATTTCATCAGATATCAAAGTTTTGGGCAAATTAAAAAAAAAAAGTATATTTTCATCTGGGTGAGACTAGTCACACGTCAGCTGTTCAGCTATTTACACCCCTAGTTCAGCTATAAAGAGCGACAAAGTCCATGTAGGGACAAGTTTGTGGTGGATGAATGTGTCAAAAAGGACTTTCACTCAGAATAGGGTTTGAGTCTTGTGTGAAACAGATTTTTAAAAGAATTATTTTCATTTTTCTGTTGCAGTTTGGTTAGGTTTAGACACGAAAACTACCTGGTCAGATTTAGTAAAAAGATTTTGGGTGATCTCTGCAACAACAACAACAACAACAACAACAACAACAACAACAACAACATTTTAGGCTTTAAAAAAAACAAAAAAAACAAATTAACCCTTCTTAAGTCCCACCCCTTTTCTCTCTGTATTCCACTAACAGTTGAGCAAGCTTGGTAGTGGAACCTCAATCAACCTCCTCCTCTCTTGTTTCTTGTACTTAGAAATGCTATGTGCTTGAGCTCAGCCTTGTTGAAAAGAAAAACAAATTTTGAAGATGGTTAAAATATGTTGCTGGGGGGGCCTGTTAAAGCCACATATACACATCATAAGTTCGATAATGTTAGCAAAATGCTAACTAAGTAGCAAGTTAAAGATTGATGTAGAGCTAGTTAGCTAGCATTTTGCTAACAGTAGCTAATTTCAAGACGTGAATATAACATATGAATATGTTGCTTTTATAGGTTCGCAGCAACAGGAAATAGGACAGGAGAAGTTGATCGTAGTTCAACAACGTAGGGTCATCTGTGGTGCTGAAGGAAAAGTCAGAGGATCACCAGAGTAATTACAGCTCATCTTACCTGGGACATGAATGTTTGTCCCACATTTCATAGAGGTTCATCCAATAGTTGTTGCGATATTTCAACCAAAACTACAAATGATAATGACCTCATGGTGGCATTAGAGATGTGCGAAGATCACCAAAGTCACCTGGGAATCATCTATGTTTGTACAGAATGAGCTAATCCATCTAGTCGAAAAACTTTGACAAGCTGATGGCGCTACACGGACAGTCAGGGAATCACCAATGCCTGTAGTATATCATCTGGGGACCATGAATCTCTGTACAAAATCTCATGAAAACCCATGCAGCAGTTGTCCATCCTAATTCACCAGCAGGACTGGTACATATGATCATATAATGATAAAAGTGACACCAGTAACGCCACTCTGTCATGTTCCAGTGATTTATTGCACAGAAAACAGATGAAGGGACACGCAGCCCCACGCTTCTCTGGTGTGTCTAATCACTGATGTGTGGTCAACCTGTCAGTCACAGTTCACTCATAGAAAGAAAAAGGGGTGCGGAGTGATGGACTGTGCGCTTTCTGTAATCCAGCGGCTGTTTCCATCTACATCTGAGCCGTGTCATCATCTGTGAGTCTGAGAGAGATGTAAGACTCACTGTGGTGTTGCCATCATGACTTGCCTGGCAGGCGGCTAACATACATCTGAGGCATAAAAGAGCTCCCTGTTTGAGAAACTGGATACATAAACTCAAGGCTTTATTTAGAAAGAGAAAAATAAAGCAGAGAAGCACGTGGGCCTCTGTGTGAGGCAGAGAGAAAGAACGGGGAAACAGAAGAAAAAAAACAGAGATTGCAAAGTATAGATATACAGTGTAGATAAGTATTGATAGATAGATAGATAGATAGATAGATAGATAGATAGATAGTTAGATAGATAGATAGATAGATAGATAGATATCTTGCATATCGATCGATAAAGGCTTTAAAGTGGCCATATTATGCTCATTTTCAAGCTCATACTTTTATTCTGGGGTTCTACAAGACTAAGTTTATTTGTAACCGTGGTAATTTGTGCCAACAACAAACTAATTTAAAAAATTCATTGCGCCTAGCAAACTGAAACCTTATTTACGTTTAAGCTCAAGTGTTACCCCAGAGCTCCCTTGGTTGCTTTGCCTGTTATGTTGTTGTTGTTGTCGTCGTCACTACTGCATTTTTAATCTGGGATATTTATGCCAGCATAGTGTGCTTGCATACTGTAATATTTCCTGGAAATAGTTTGCACCTCACGTATGATTGGTTTCATACTAAGGTTTTGCATGGCTAAAGACAATCCAGACAAGACAATCCACTGACCTTGTTGTGAGCAGTTTCATGTATGCGTTTTTTTTATTATGCTGGCAGACATCTCTGCAGCCGATATCTCCAAAACTCTGCAACTCACACACAAGAAAATCATGGGGTGGGCTGTCCCTTTAAGGCCCCAAGCCCATTTTAAATTAAAAACTAGCTGCACATTATGTGAATGTGTTACACAGTGATGTCACCAAGTGACGGAACAAAGGCTGGATTATAAACAAAGCATTTCAGATGGTTCAGGAAGTGGAAAGAAAGTGTTTTCTGTAGGAGTAACTCTGTTTGGCTTTTTTTTTTTTTTACTTTACAAGCACACAAAAGCTACATAATAAATGAAAATAAAGGGAAACAACTAGCATAATGTGGCCTCTTCAAAATTAAATATTTGTATCAGTCATAATCAAACATTGGTGGCTTTAATTATGTGCACACAAGTATGTGTGCAGTGTGAAAGTTTTTTGAAGTGTCAGATAACAGTTGCTGTTTGCAACAGCGTCGATCATGTGACTTGGAGCCAAATCGCATTCTGTCACCACTACAAATTTTATTGACGAATTTGAGAACAACAAAGAGAAACCTGTCAGCAGCAGTTTTCTTATTTTGCCTGGTGAAAGTCAACATTTTGTGAAGTGTAAATTGTGACCCACAGGCAGACGCAGACATCATGGTAACTACAGACATAATTATATGTTAATTCACTAAAGGAGAGACTTGATGCTCTCTGCAATTTGTCGGAACAAAATATGTGCATATATTGGTATAGGCAAGGATTTACAGAGTGGCTTTCAGGTTGAGCACAATTTTTCAGTGTGCGTCACTTCTAAACATGGCACATGCACACTCATACATGGAAGTGGGCGGCAGCAGGGCTGATTGCAGGGTTACTGCATAAAATATTCTACTGTTACTACAGTCAATAATGTTTCACAGTTGATTAATCGACAAACTGTCGCAGCTCTACTTTAATCTACAGGAAAAAAATATAACCTGTGTCACAAAAATGGACGATGATCAGAGCTCCACCTAAATGTCTGAAAAGCAGGCATTAGTATCGGTTTGGAAAATATCGGCATACTGGGTCTCTGTAAAAATCCAATATCATGAAAAATGATGTCAGCTTTACTGT
This sequence comes from Lutjanus campechanus, assembly GCA_027495735.1. NCBI lineage: Eukaryota > Metazoa > Chordata > Actinopteri > Lutjaniformes > Lutjanidae > Lutjanus > Lutjanus campechanus. Next base: position 16,549 of record JAJHUR010084357.1, read on the forward strand.
AAAAATATTGGGAACATTAATCACAGCACAAGCAGAGGTTGCATATTTCATTTGGTGGTCAAAGGAGACACAATGAGTCCGACATTGCCACAGATTAAAGCTTGGTGTGTGTGTACTGTGCCTGTGTGCGTGGGGTACCTCCTGCTAGCTTTGCTAAATAGAGGATAAGTGGTTTGGTGAGGTTTGTGTGTCTACTACACAGGAATCCCTCCTCCCCAATCTCACACTCCTGCTACCCAGGGGAGTGGTAGACTGCAGGGCGAGTGTTGGCTGATTGACTCTGATACATGTGCTGCATATTTCATGCCCTCCAGTCTGTCTGCATGAGACGCAGAGCACCAGGGAGACACGCAGATAGATAGACCGAGAGACACAGAAAGACGGTCGAAGACGCAGAGGGAGACGCGGAACGAGATCAGATCGACCTTTGCGAGGAGGTTGCATCCTGCGTGTATTCCTCCATGTGTCTCTTTATAGTGATGTATTGTTTGGGACTGTCTCTCCTCCTCACTTACTCCTCTGTGACCCACTGTGGCATCAGTGAAGTCTGCTGCGCTCAGCAGTCAGCACGTTTGTACACAGCAGCTCTGAGACAGTACAGCTGACAACCAGCAGCAGGTCGCTTTAGTCCCAGCACGCATTAAAGTCGGCAGATATGCTCAGTATACCTCAGTGGTCCTCCAGGGAGTTCCCATTTAGCGGCGGGGCAGCCGCTCCGTCTATTTGTGCTTTGACGGGTAAAGTTGATCCACACTCAATGATGTGTGATTATGAGCTTTATTTTGCCAAGTGCTCCTGTTGGTCCGGCATTGAATCATCATTTTTATTTTCAAAAACAGGCTCACTGACTGTTCAGTTGGCCGGATTTTCACAGTATACAAGGCCTGCAATTAATGTTTAGTTTCATGAGAAATTCAGCTCTTTCTCCTCATCTTTCATCTGTCTCGGACCAACGTGTAAGATTAATGAGGATTTATTGGCAGAGTATGGCAAAAGGGAGTGTAATAATTATAAATATGTTTTTGTACGTTCCACATCCTCTGTAGTTTCTCCAACAGGCTTTGAAGGGGAGGGTGAGGGGAGGTGTTTACACTCTGCAAGCTAACAGCTAGATGCCACTAAATCCTTCACACTGGTCCTCCAAAATAGGTGTAATGTGGTAAAAAAAAAAGTCATATTGCAATTATTATGACTGTAATTGTGGTATGCGATATGATTAGTAGAAATGATTATTTATGCTTTACAATTTTCATTTTTTACTGAAAAAAAATTGCGATTAAGTGAAATTTGTTGGGGTCTGTACCAAACAAACCAATCAATTAATCTATACCATCAATATCATAAACCAGCACTATGGTGTATCAACCAAAATGCATTTGTCAATATAAAGATTCAGGCTTGTTCAATGTCCAGTGCAGAACATTTACAGGGATCTATTGACAGAATATAGTGGAAAAGGAATATAATAGTTTTTGTTACCTTAAAACGAGCTGTTGATGTCTACAGAGGGTGCAGGTTCTCTTCCACAGAGGCCGCCATGTTGCACCACCATATTTCTACAGCAGCCCAGAATGGACAAATCAAACACTGGTTCTAGATCAGGCAGTTAACATTTTTTGCGAGTTTCGCAGCCACCTACTGGGGCTTTTCCCTTGTCACTTTTGGCCGTGCCAAGTCAAACTGTGACGTGCTGATTTGCATTTGATTGTATTTGCTTTTCTTATCTTAACACACAAGGAGTTGTGTCAAGATGTGATTATATTTGCACCCGAGATGGACTATCCCCAGTGCAGGGACAAAGCGCGCCTGACTCACATCCCAGCAGGTTGCGATGACATCTTTTGAAGACCTCCCCTCTCCCCCTCACACAATCATTTGTTGTGAGACTGAACTCATCATGTCTGTGCAGGAGAGCAGAGAGAATGAGGTTTTTAAAATTGTCTGTATGTTCAGCTCTCAGTAGTTTTGTAGTTTCTGACTGAATCTCTGTGGTTTGAAGTTTAGTTTGTCTCCTGTGTCGCTGTTTGTACTTTCAGGTATCTGCTTTATTTCACTGTTTCGTGTTCACCTTCAGCTGGATAGGAGTCGTGTTAAGTTACTGCTGATGAAAACCCAACATTTCCTAATTTTCTGCTTCATAATAAAAGCTTTTAAATAATAAAATAACGAGGGACTTAATTGCGAGATTGTTTATCAGTTTATCATAGATGAAGTGTTTGTTCACTGTTTTACAACTGCTTGACTTTAATGAAGCTTGTCCTCATTTCCAAACCAAGTTAAGCCAAGTCAGCAAATGTGTATGGAAGAAGGGTATAAAGTTCTTCTATCCTTTGAAGAGAAGGTGGAGGCGGTTGATTGCCAGAGGCTAAGGTGATTTCTTCACATTTCTTGTTTTGTCTGAGTAACTGTGCAAAGATATATAATTTCCTTTTATATAAAACTGAGAAAAGATGCAAATCCTCACATTTTAGAGGCTGGAACCGGTAAACGTTTGCCATTTTTCTGTGATAAATGGCTTAATCAATTTAGTAATAATCAGAATTGTTGTTGATTCTTTTTCTGTTGATCAACAAAGCAATTAGAGCTACAACAATTAGTGGCCAACTACTTTGATAATCGATTTATCAGTTTGAGTAACTTTTTAGACAAAAAGTCTATCTTGTCTCATTCTAGCTCTCTAAATGTGAATATTTTCTTCTCTATGACAGTAAACTGAAAATAAACTGAATATCTTTGAGTTGTGGACAAAAAAGACATTTTAGGATGTTATCTTGGACTTTGGGAAACATTTATACACCATTTTCTGACATTTTATGGACCAAACAACTAATTGATTAATCGATAATGAAAAAAATAGTTAGTCACAGCCCTAAAATCGATAAATCAATGAACCAATCAGCAAGTCAGTGTGCAAGCCACAGTGAACTTATCAGTATAAAGATTCAGACTCATTAAAAGCTGAATTGGCTGTGAAGTCTACACACTCATATATGTACAGTACACGACATTGCGTTCCTAAGCCGATAATGTTTTTGTTTCTGTGTGTGCAGATGAGGATGATGAAGGTGAGCGCAACACTGTTCCCCTCACACCCCTGGACAGCTTCTTCTCTGACAGCGACTCCCTCAAACAGCAAAAGAAGAAGAAGCCCAAAAAGATGAAAGAGGGGAAAATGCCCAAAGTGAAGAAGAGGAAAAAGGAGGTAAGATGTAATTCACACTCAGCACCATCTGTCATGACCTCGGACACAACAGCTTGGCAGGCATTTTGGCTCGAGCCGTACCCTGCTTTCTCTATTTCGCAAACCATCGCTCTTTTGATGTCTCTGCAATTGGATCAAAGGTGTGTTTTGGCTGCCGGACTGCCTCTGTGATCTAAATGAGAGGCAGTGGACTGACTCAGGCTTATAGGAGGGGTTGGCAGCAGTGTCACCGTCACTGCCAGTGTAAGCTGTGGGCGCCGAGGGCCAGTTTAGAGTGTAGATTTGTGCCTGTGGTGCTGCTGCTGATGACAGGGACTGTAGGTCAGAAGTACAGCGATTGTGCCAAGCTAGCAGTGGGAGTCAGAACTGTGACAGAGCGGTTTTGACAGTCCAGTTTCTGTAGCCTCTGGTCCCCAACGTTTAAATAACAGGTCAAAGGAATTATAGGCATTATGCAACATTTGCACATTAAAATATCTGAGAACAAGTAGACATACAGAACAAGTCAAAAGTTTAGACATTCATTATTTTTCTTTATCTTTATAAGAAATTCAGATTATACCAACAGTGTACGAAGCTATCATCAAAGCAAAAGGTGGCTTCTTTGAAAAATCTAAAATATCAAAGAACTTTTGCACACTTGTAGGTCAGCAGGTGCACAGGAGCAGACCATCACACTGTCCCCTGCACTTACAATCAAAGATTTAATAACAACAATATTATTAAATCTTTAAAATTTTAGATTCTTGAAAGGCAAAAACATATTTTACCTTGTTTTCACAGTTTTGGCTCACTACATAATTCCATATATTTCCATATTTCATTGTTTTGATGTCTCCAGCATTATTCTACAATGTAGAAAAATAATAAAAATAATGAAAAAAACACATTGAATGAGAGGATCTGTCCAAACTTTTGACTGGTACTGCATGTTATATATTTCGTGTAAATGTTTCCAACAATGTTCGAGCCAAGAGAAATATGTCATTTTATTCAAGGTAACAATGATTAACATGATCAGCGGTAAAAACTTTGCACTGGCTGTCCGATTGTTTTCCTGTGGAGAGAGCAGTGACGCCTGACTAAGCATCACCGTTCGGATCTGCCGTTGACTGTAGCGCTCAAAGTTCAAATTATTTGAACTCTGACCTTGTTTGCCGCTGACCTTTCAAAGGGCAACCAATGAGGTAACAGCTGTATGTGACGACGCAGCCAGCAGAGACCACAGATGTGTGGAAGTGACACAGGCAGTAGAGACTGATGATCGAGTCTTGAAGGGAACCCCAGACCTCACGAGAGTGATCATTTTAACGTTTGTGCAGCATCACAATGAATGAACAACGTACAAAAATCTTGCGAGAGTTTCGCAAATCAAGGTTTCCCTTCCAGACACGGCCGAAGAAAAGTGTTTCAGGGTTACCCAAACTCTAGAACACAACAATAAAAACAGGCTTTGATCTCACTAGTTAACATAATACCTGGTGAAATGTGAATAGTCAGGTTGAGCTGTAAGATTTATGAATCATATAGTTTATGAACTTAGCTAAATCCAGAGCTAAAGGTAGCTCAGCTGTTTGTATACCAGGCAGACAGGACGTAGTGATAGTAGCCTTGTGTTTTGTCTCTTTGCGCTCTACCTCGCGGTGAGCCCGGGACAAATTTTGTATCACGTGAAGGCCCCTTTAACATCCGATGAAAATGGGAAACACCTGATGATTCTTCAGAGAGAGAGAAAGGAAGTGAACATGAGTCAATAAAACTTTAATATATTAGCTTGTCAGTGAACATGATTTCTGCCTGAGTCATGTGGTTGTTTAACAATGAAGACAACAACTCCCATGATCCTCTGCTACATCATCACAGTCTGTCTTTTGTCATTGTTTCAACAGAGAGACCCCTAGTGCAAAAAATTACACACACTGTTTAACACTAGTGACTTAATTTTTGGATTTGCTGACCTGAGATAACTTAATCACTAATTACTAAAATAAACTAATCACAATGCTAAACAACAAAGCTAATGTGACTTTTACTCAACAATGGTCACTTTGGGGCAAAAGTGATATTTTCAAGTATACATTAAATGCTTAAACCTTGTGTAACAGTAGTGAACTGAGCCAGTAATGTGCTTTTACAATAATATCTCACGTTATCAACAATTTGATAGCATTAGCCTGCAAGTCTGTAACCACAAAAACCCTAATTCAGGTGTTCTCAAAGTGTAGTCAGAGACAGCCCTCAAATATTTTATGCGACTCCCAAATGTGACGTGAAATAGATGCATTAAATTTTACTCATTCAGTTTTCTATACAGCACATAGCCGTCATTTAATATACTACTCCACTACTGCATCTAACTGTGTCCCCTTAATACATGTCTGTCAGGTTCAGGATGACAACTGCTGGTTGCATGGCAACGGCAACTAGTGGCACCTGGCCAATGTGGCAGGAATTACTTCTGTCATAAATGCTACTGATGTATTTCAGCAGACAACTCAGCAGATTAATGAGGAACTGAGACGGAAAAATTCACCACAGAAAAAAAAAACTCTGTATGTTGAAGAGAAAAGAAGGTCTCAGGAAAAAAACAAGCAACTCTTACTTTGTTGGACTTCAAGGGCACAGATAAAGTGATCTGCCTTTTCTGCAAACAAGCTAATTTGGTGCTCAAGGAATTTAAAGTTGTAAAGTGATGCCTTGAACCAATCCTACATCGAGTTCTTGGGTATCCCTCAGTCATGATATGCTGGCTCCCTAAATTGTCGTCAAAACTTTGAGAACCCCTTTTGATTGGATTGAATTCATAATTTTTGTGACAGAAATAAACGTGGTACTTCAAGCATTATATTCTGGTTTTAGAGCTGCATTATTCGGACATAAAATCATCATACTGTGGTGAATGTCCAGACAACACAAAGCATTAGAGGATTAGAAGTCAGATGGAGCAAGTTCAGTATTCAGCTTTCTTTTAGCTCCATTTTGGTCTCCACCAATTTCAAGAAAATTAAGCTGCAGAGTTCAGCGGAGGGAAACATCTGGTTTTTAACTGCTTAATTCCCTAATGTGTTCACCAACTTGCTGCAAACTTCTCCCTCTGGTGCTGGCCACGTAGCATATAGAAGATTTACTGTGATTGTAAATGAAGTTGATGGCAGCAGAGTTTGCAGGTCGTTGTTCCCCTGCATTCTGTGATCAATAACCTCTCCTGTGAATACATGACTGCTCAACAGCGTGACAGCAAACTCTGATCCAGAGTACAAAGCTTTTTCGACTTTTCTGCTCACAAACTTCTCGTGTCATCATTGATACGCCGTTAGTTTGTGCGTTGTTCTGCTCGGTGCAGTGGTTTGACAGCTACACTGCAGGTGATGCAACATAATATTCATAATTTATTAAATGCTTCCCCTTGAACTCATGTGTTTACATGCAGTTTTTATGTTGAATGTCTTGTGCTTCTCCGGGTTTTCTTTTGTTTTCTAGCATCTTGAGAACACGTTATTTTCACTTTAACATGTTATCTTTTAGATTTTTTGTTTCTGTTTCTTTTGATCGTAGTCCCAGGGCTCCATGATGTGCCTTATCAATAATAAATTGATACTTTTAAGCTATATATCTGGATATACATAGTTTCTCTAAAATAGCATACTGTAAATTCTCAAATGGAGCAAACATATGATGATCTAATAGTAGGGATGGGTGGATATATTTCTTTATTTCCTTTTCTACATGAATACTTGCACAGTTATCAGAGTTGTTGCAGTCTCATTTCATGTACTTGTACAAATATGCATGTGACAAATAAATTTCTGGATACTTGAATGGAATGCAGCCTTTAAAAGCAGGAAAGGAGAACACTTAAGCTATATTATCATCTAACAATAACAATATTTAGTCTAAAATGACAACATTTATAGTCCTACCCACGACCATCTCCACAACTCTCAACCATAACCTAATTTAAGCCCTAACCCCAAGGCAAAGCTGACTTTCTCACAAGACGTGTTGTCAAGACAGAACTTCCTAATCAGGTCACAGATTGATGTGTGGAGTTGCAGAAGTCGGTGCAACACCAGAAAACCAAGACACCGAGATAATGTAGAGCTGCATGCTGGGTGATGACTGTCAGTGGGTTTATCACTATGAGCAACACCTTTGTACACCGCACTCGGTCACTGGGTTCACTGTTACCATGGTAATTTGACAAACAAAGGCAGCATCTCGTGAACTTGCGTTGCTGGAAAAAAAAAATCCCATCTACCTAAACTTTTTCCTGACGATTTATCCGAACTCGGAGACTGCGTGAGGATTCTTTGTTCAGTGATTACAGGAATTCACAGTATTCCCAGTGCGTTTTCCCGCCTGTGTTGGCGACGGCTTTAACAGTGTCAGTGACACAGCCAGGATGTTCCCCTCTGCTGGCTGGAGATGCCAGCAGTGCTGCGAGGAGCTTGGCTGGCCAGGCTGCCACCCGGCCCTTTGGCTGCTTGTGGTAAACACTGAGCTCTGGGTCTCACTGAGCTAATGAGGGGGGGACTCCCTCTGACACACACACACACACACACACACACACACACACACACACACACACAGACTCTGCTCTGTATTCTCCTCTTTCTTCCCTCTCCTCTCGTCTCTCACATGCATCACCTCACTTTGCCTTGATCGTGATGCCGCTTTTGTTGCTGCGTGTGCGTCAGAGCCACACTTTCTTTCTTTCTTTCTTTCTTTCTTTCTTTCTTTCTTGGATGCCACTGGACTGAGTGGGATTTGAGCATTTTATCTGGGTTGTGTCAAGTCCTTAAATAAAGAAAAAATTAAAGACAGAGCATGGTTTGTCTGTTAGATAGCATGTAGGAATTATTTTATTTATTTTTTTGAAAATTGTTTATTAGAGATTGGCGTAACAATGGGCAGATATTATTATAGATGTTTTGCCTCTCAGTGCTTTTTCCCCCTTTTCCCCACTCGCATAATAGAGTTCCCACTCATAACCCAGCATGTACAAATTTAGAGCAATTACGTGCATCATAACATGATAGTTGCTTTTACAAAAGTATTGGTAGGGAAAAAAAATAATACACTCAATTCAAACGTTTTTGACTGTAGTATACAGGAGGAGAAAGCAAAAAGAAAACAAAAGCAAAACAAAGAAACAAACAAAAAGTCAAATTACAGTAACAAAGAGCCTGTTCTGGATTGCATACTGCTTCTTTGGATTTGGAGCTGCAGCTAACGATTATTTCCATCGTCGATTAATCTGTCGAACGTTTACTCAACCAATTAATTAGTCTGTAAAACGTAAGAACATGGTGAAAATAGTGATGAGTGCTTCCTTTAAAAAGAGGCCAGAAATATCCACATCTAAGAAGCAAGATTTT